>OX456523.1:187331518-187544140 GCA_949748255.1 Eustalomyia histrio | reverse complement strand
TGGCCCAATTTTATTATCAACACTAGACTAAAAATGTATTCGTTTTGTCCGGTATCTCCAAGTTTTACGAGCCATTTTCAAAACAAATATATTGATGACATTTCCTTATAAAGTGATGTAGAAATAATGAAACATGCTTTATAAAATTTTGTGAACAGTTTCATTATTATTGATGTATTATTGATGATAACAGATCTATGAAACAGTTCCGTTAATATGATGAAATTTCGAAGCCATAAGGAACAACTAAGCAATTAAGCGAAATTGAATTAAGAAAAACACTGATACCATACAAATTCATTAAAGTACCCATATTTAGCTTAAGTCAACTTTTGAAAAATTCCATCTCTATTAATTCAGTTAATTAACAATCAAAATTCATCGAACCGAAATTTATAAATATCGATATATATACAGTGAAATCATATTTTGCCTAATTCTTTATTTTTTTTTTAACAAAGACTTCCTACATGCGTTTTTTTTATTGAATTCAGTTATTGTATATTATTTATAAATTTACAACAATAACAATTAATCTAAATACAAGTGTTCAAAACATTTGCAACTGTTAAAGAAATTATTATACAAATCCAAAAATTGATTTCAATATTCAGTATTTTGCAGCATAGCCGTTATTTTTTATTACCTCAGAACATCTTTTAGACATTTAGGCTATGAGATTTTTAATATAATCTTCGGGAATTTCATTCTACTGCTTTTCCAACTCGACAAAAACTTTCATTTACGATTTCGGAATACTTTATTACCAATATTTCGTTTTGCAATCATCCAGGTGTTCTTAATCGAGTTGAGATCGGGAGATTGTGGCGGCCACGACATGACACGTATATTATTTTCATCTAACCATACTTTTACAACCCCTGCCGTATGTTTGGGATCGTTATCGTGCTGGAATGTTCATGAAAGTGGCCTTTCCCATTCAGCATATTGAAGCATAACTGAGCTTAAAGGCCTGTGGCCGTCATTGTATTCGTGATCCGGTGCATTGGGCCAATCCCATTTCCTGAAAAACACCCCCACACCATAATGTTTACACCTCCATGCTTCACTGTGGCGGTTGTGTATATCAGATTAAACTTTTCGCCTTGTGGTCGTCGAATGTAGGCTCTTCCATCTGAACCCCGGAGGTTGGACTCATCAGACCATAGTACCCCAGCAAAAAAAATGGTAGTCATTCTGTGACTATAACTTCTTTCATTGCTTCCTAAACTTCAGTTGGCATTCTTTTATGATTTTTTGGTGGTATTCTAAGGCACTTCCAAAAGAAATCATGTATTCATATTTCAAACTCAGTGATCTGGATATAAACCCGATGCATATCTTAAAATATTACTCTTCATTACTTCTAAAGCATAAGTTATAGTATTCTTTTTGATGCTAAAGCATTTACTCAAATTGAGAAAATAGTTCTGATGAACTTTTTTAATTTTTTTACTAAATCATTTTTTATATTTTAGTTTTTGTAAAATAATAAATAAAATAAAGTTTTATTAGGGTTAGAATTTATGCAATTTTTATAAAAGTTTTGAAAAATCAAGAAAAACTGATTTTTTTGACTTTTAATTGGAACTAGCTGGCCTGTCATTTGCATTTTTTCAGCCTTAAATATATATGACGACGCAATCTCTGCATTTGCATTATGTATATTTTTAACACTACACTACACCATTTCTAGTTTTAATTAAAAATTTACCAAAATAATTTTAAAATTGTGTTAAAATTGTTCAAAAATATTTTAAAATTGTCTAAAAATGTTTCCAAATTGTACAACCAGTTTTTAAGTTATCCAAAAATATTTTAAAATTTGTCTAAAAATTCATTAAAATTTTTGAAAAATGTTTAAAAAATGCTTTTTCACTAATGCAGAATTATTTATTTGTTTTAATAAAGAGTATTTGTATATCAATGCATAAATTTCGCTTCTTTAAACTTAATTTTTTTGCATTCTTATGAATTGAATTTTCATCACAGCTTAAATAATACAAAGTATATAAACATTTTCCACTCATGCATCAGAATACCTAATCATTGTATTATCATTGCTTCCTTAAAGTAAAGTATGAGTAATGCTAGTAGCTACATTTGAATACTTCCATCCTATGACACGCTAATGTTAAATTCATCGATGAAAGCATTAGAAAAGAAGTGATGCCTTTGCCATAGTAGTGATGCTTTTATTGCTTCTTTGGCAGCTTCATTTTTGCTGGGACGTTCTTCCATTACTGTTGATCCAATTTAAATGAGTGCGGGCAAAGTTAAGCCTGGCATCTATGAAAAGATCAGTTTTAACTTCTCTAGGAACTGCTTTAGGATATTTCGTGAAAAAATCTTAATTTTTCTGTCTCTTGCAGTAGTAGTACGGTGTCTTTCCCCTTTGTGAGTTGTGTGGATGTTACCACTATTAACAACGGAATTTTTTAAGGAAATGTTTTTTTGATAAAGTCCATTTTTAAAGTCATTTAAAACTTTGACCTTGAAATCAGAATTGTATTCGTTTCCTGCCATTTTTCATTCTTACGATGTTAATACTTCCAATATCTTATTAAAACTCTTATAGCAAAATAATTTTGATAGGTTTTTAATAAAATGCAAAGATATAAATCACGATATAAATCACGAATAAAAGAAATACGATTACCGTTATTTCCTAGCATTTGTTAGTGTTAATAGTATAGTTAAGAGTAAGAGTAATAAGAATTGCAAATGTTTTGAACAGCAGCATTTTGAATACATCTTTTAAAATTATTTTTTTTGTTGTTTTACTTTAACGGAATTTGTTTTTTTTTATATTTTTAACAAAAACAATGTATGATGACAGGAAAAAAAATTAATTTTAGTAACGAAATGTGATTTGGAGAAAATTAATCAATATTTCTGATTGAATTATTTACACCATAATTCAATCTTTATTTTGTTAGAAAAATCAAGTTGATTTAAATAATTCTTTTTATAAATCAAACGAAATAAATCAATTTGAATAATTCAATTTTAAATCAAAAAATTAGATTAATTTTGGTTAAAATGAGGATTTTGAAATGATTTGATTCAATTGAATCAAAAAAGATAAAATTAATTTGACTAATTAACTATAATTTTAAATATGATTTAATGAATTGATTTATAAAATATTGAATCAACTCGCTGATTTAAAAAAAGAATTATTTTTCTTGCGAATTAATTCAATAAAGATTTATTTTTTTCAAGGTTTGCTAGCAAGCCAGTCGCACACTCGCTTTGGAAATATGTTTGCAATATTTCCCAATGTTGTTCAAACGTAAAGCGACAAATTTTGGTCCTCGGAGGTAAGATACTGACTGATAGTCAATATTTCGAGCAGAAAAAATCTATCAGTGTGAAAATAACATATGGTTTAAAAAGATACCTGTATTTAAATCACAACAACAATATATCATGGAACTGAATAACGAGGAGAGTAATTGTGAAGTACCATTAAAAAGAGTTCGATTTTCGCTAACAATGGCTCCTGAAGAAATGAAAAAAGCATGTGTTGAGTTAGTCACAACAGAAAAATTACCGTTTGCCGTTTTTGATTCAGATGCTTTCAAGCTTATTACGAATCAACTCTTTAATGGACTCGGTATCCCAGCAGTTACTTCCAGAAATATAACTGAGTTAGTTAAGCTGGAAACTAAGTTGCTGTCTTTGAAAATCGACATGGCCACAAGACTTCATCGCAGCATAATGGGTATAAACATACAGTTTTACAGTAAATCGAAAATTATTGTAAAAACGCTGGGCTGCATTGGGCTAACGGAGCGTCATGCAGGTAAATACATTAATTACTTATTGCAGGTGAAAACCCCTTTTAATGACAATTTATAGCTGAGTATCTTCAAGCTAAAGTTGATAATGTTTTGGAGAGTTTTATTTATTTATTTATTTGTAGTCTATGGAAAAAATTCTTACAGACTATACAATAGAAACAACAATACAATATTAAAAAAAAATAAAATGAATATCAAAAATTAAGTATTTAATAAAAAGATAATGATATTACGTTTTATAAGATTTAATTTAAGGAAAAATCTATTAAATTGTATAACTCATTAAAATTATTGCATATTCTCCTAAAAGGTTCAGCATTAGCATAATTTTCACGAACAAACTTCAAGAATAATGGAACATGATTCCCGGTAAAACGTTGTGGAACATTAGATAATATATTATTTAAAAGGAACTCTGAATGGACATCTCCGTTAATCAGGTTAACCACAAACGACACATTAAACATAATTGTTCTGCTTTTTAAAGTAGGTAACTTTATTAAAGCTAATCTGCTAGTGTAGGATGTAAGATTAGCACCAGAATACCATTGAAGGGTACGTAAACAAAAGAGAAGAAATTATTTCAGAATTGATTCAATTTTGTCTGCATGAACGTTATATTGTGGGTCCCAGATAATCGAGCCATATTCCAATACGGGTCTGACCAGGGATGTGTAAAGTTGCTTTATAGTGTAAGGGTCATTAAATTCTTTACCCATCTCTTTAAGAACGAAAGAACCCCTCTACCTCTATTCGCAATACTATTTATGTGAGACACAAAATTTAGCTTGGTATCCAGCAAAATTCCCAGATCAACGAAGAGGTTTACAATTTCGAGCTGGTGCCCACCCAGGGTGTAGAATACAGGTATATAAACTTTTCTTTGAAAGCGCATGTGCTTGCACTTCTTCAAGTTCAAGTACATTAAGTTTAGCTCACACCACGAGAAAAAATTAATTAAATCAAATTTAAGTAATTTATGATCATCAGAGAATTCATTGTAAGTAATAAAAATCTTGACATCATCAGCAAACATTAAAATATTGCAGTATTGAATCACATGCGGTAGATCATTGATAAATAGGGTAAACAAAACAGGGCCAATATGACTTCCTTGTGGAACTTCAGATAATACACTTATACTTTTAGAGGTTTTTAAATTAAATCTGACCTTTTGATGTCTTCCTGTCAGATATGACTTTAACCAATTTAAGCCCATGAGATCTAGTTTTTTAAGCGAAAGTGATTGATTGACTTTGTCAAACGCCTTCCTAAAATCAGTGTAAACAGCATCAGTCGGTTTATCTTGAACAAATCCATGATTTATGACAGAAGTGAGAAGTAGCAAATTAGTCATTGTCGGCAAATTAGTCATTTACGAAAACCATGTTGAGAAGATGTTAATAAAGAAGAAACATGATAACAAAGGAAGTCAGTAATAATTTTTTTAAATAGTTGAGGAATTAGACTTAGTTTTGCAATTCCTCGATAATTTCTTATATCAGCTTTACTACCAGATTTGTGTAAAGGAATTATGTACGAGTCTTTCCAAAGTTGAGGAAAGTAACCATGACTAATAGAAGTATTAAATATTATTGTTAAGGGTTCAGCTAATGTAGTAGCACAGTTAATTAAAATACAGCTGGGTATTCCATCCGGTCCACTTTGGGTAGAAGATTTCAGCTTTTTTAAGTTTATGACTGTTTCAGAGTAATCGATTAATGGAATAGCTATATGATGATTCGAAGCTAAAGGAACTGGGTAGTGAATTGAATCGTCAAAAACAGCATCAGAGCAAGTAGTCGCGAAGAAGTCGCAAAACATATCACTAATAGTTGCATCATCACCAGATTCACGAAATTTCATAACAGGAGGGTATCCATTAGCTTTTGGAGGTTACAAACTTATAAAAAACTTTGGATTTTGCTTAAATTTGAATTTTATTTTGTTTAAACTACTTAAAGAATAAGCTCATAAAGAATTGAGTAGGTTATATTCAGCACGACTTAATGAATATTTTCTATAAGATGTAAAAAGAAACTGAGGGATGCAGTTTCTTTTTACTTCTTAAAACGTTTATTTTTTAGAACTTTTAGCCTTGATAAATGTTTGGTATTACAGGGAGGGCCAAAAAGAGTATAGAGCAGTGATGCGAAAGTTAGTACAATTGTACCATTTTTGGTACAATTTGGGTCTTTAAAGTACGATGGTACTCCCAAGGTTTATTTGGTACAATTACAAAATTTCCCAGTTTATCGTTATTTTTTTTCTTGGCAACTCATTTTTGCTGGCACATCTTTGTGAATATCTTTTATATTAGAGCCAATTTAGACGGCGACTTTGTTGCGGGATAACAATATAGGCTATCTCTTTTTCACACTTATATGTATTCTTATTTTGTTGCTTCATTCACATTCAGTTTTCATGCAATTAAAGTCACCGAAGCAACTTTGAAATGGGAATTAAGAAAATTGCACGCAATCAATAAAATCGTATAAATTGTCAACAGTTTCTAGTCTAGTCCAAACGAAAGATTTGTTACATTTATCGCATTCTTGTTTAATAATTTTAAAATAACAAATAGTTTTTTATCTACTTAAATATTATATTGATCTCATGGATTTTTGTACCTTATTTTACATATTTTTATTATATTCTTTTAATGTACAACTGAATTTTCTGTACAGATTTTTTTGTTATGTTTATTAAAAATAAAAATATTAAAAAAAAATATATTTGGAGTTTTATTTTCTTTTAATTCTAAAAAAATGGTACAATTGAGTTCAAAAAAGTACAACTTGGTAATGACTTTTGTACGCAATTGAAATTCTCATTTCGCATCCCTGGTATAGACAGTTTGTTTTGAAATACATTTATCCATATGAGAATTAATTATTTCATAGAAATATGCAACCATAATATCCATCGCCTCTTGAGAATCATTGGGCAAACACAAGAGATCTTGCCAATTTGAATTAGCCAATAGTTCATTTAACAGGCGGTAATTAGCTCTCTGAAAATTAAATACTTTATTGTTCGTGTCATTTGTTTCAGCTTTAGAAACAATGGGTATGGCGCAGCTTATTTCTAAAGTAGGATGATGACAATCTTCAGGCTTTGTGACAGGATCACCACGATTAATAGAATAATGGATGGGATCATTAACAAAAACCAAGTCTAATATATTTCCGTAATCATTGTAAATGTTATTAATTTGAAAAAGACATAGATCTGACTAAATAATTAGTATTTGCAGGAGTAAGATAGGAAGCATCAGGTAACATGTTCCATATAACCGCTGTCAGATTAAAGTCACCAAGTATCAAAATTGAGTCGCCAGGTTGTGACAGTTGTTCAACAGATTTTATGGCTTCAAAATGTTTATAATAAATAGATTGAGAAGATTAAGGAGGAATGTATGAACAAGTTATATAGATTTTTTTGTGCTTTATGTTTATTTTTACAGCAATAAATTCAATATCAAAAGAATACTTGAAAGAACCATCGGTTATTAAATCCGGGTTAAAAATTAACGAGTCCAAATCAATCGTACTATCGATTAGAAGGAAAAAGTTCAGGTACAGCAATTAAAGCTTCTCCGCCGTTCCGATCATTTCTATTATATCTGTAAATTTGATATTTATCAGTAAACAATTTTGGTAATTTTGTATTTAAACCACGAACATTCTGGTATAAAACAAGCAGCTGAACGTCAGAAAAAGTAACTAGTTTTTTGAGTTAGTTGATTGTTGAAAAGGAAGGCGTGCAATTTTTGATCTAGGACTACTTCTGTAAACATATTCATGAACAAGAGTGTTATCAGGCCAGAAACTAGGATCAACGATTTGCTAAAATAGTTCAGAAGGTACCAATATTTTAAATGAAGTTATTTCTCTTGGTTAAGAGTAAGAAAATTTATAGGTTGAAATATTTGCATCAAAATTTTATTTGTGTTTTACATATTGATTTATAGCAGTTGTAGGGACAAAGCGTTAGAGTTGAATTGGAATTAGGAATTGTAGGGAGAATATCAGTTATAGTGATTGAATTAGAAAGTTGAGTATTTGGTGATGGAGGGTGTAAAGATGGATTGGAAAATTGTGACGGTGGAATAGGAGAACTAGCATCATTTATTTGAGTAATAATAGGATTTTTCTTATGTACTGATTTCGTAGTTGATCTAGTCATTCGCACTTCCATATTATCAGTAGAATTTGACCGTTGATTGGAAGAAACAGCAGCAATTTCAACCGATGGAACTGAGCTAGAGTTATTGGAATCAGAAATCGAATACGGATTTTGATTATACGATGATCCAGGTGGAAATGGAGAAACAGCGTTGATTTCAATTAGGTTTGAAGAGGCAGCAGTACGGAGAGGTTTTGGCGTAAATGGTTGAATTTTCAGGTCTTCTAAATTATTTTTAGAAGAAGCATTTAGATTAATGGAAAATTTGTCCAAGTTATGGAATTTTGTAAATAATTCGCCATATTTTAAAATTTTACTTTGCAGCTCAACAGTCTTGAGTGATTTTTTGAACTCATATTGAGAACTTTTAAAGAAATTATAAAATTACACACCAATATTCTCGCAATGTGGACAAGTCCAATGTAGGTTTTTAGTTTTATCGACCAAAGCATCAGCATCACGAGCCCTAAGGTGGTAATATCTAATGCACAGCCAACAATATCTTCCACAGAAAATTTAGAGAAAGTTGATCGTTTAATTAAATAAATAAATTACTACACACTTTATAGCAAATAGAGTCAATAAAGGAAAGAAAATAAACAAAATGAGTTTTATTTTAGACCGACAAAATAAAACTCCTCAAATGAGTTTTAAAATAAAACCCCTCAAATGAGCTTTATTTTCTGACGGGAAAAATTAAACTCCTCAAAAGAGTTTTATTTGAGACCAAAAAAATAAAACTACTCAAAAGAGTTTTATTTAATGAAGGCGAAATAAAACTCTCTTCTTAAGATTTTCATGCGATATTTTATTTTTTCGTTGAAAAATAACTCTTAACTGTGGAGCTGAGATCATTTTCTTAAAATCACCATAGATTCTGAAAGAGCACTACAATACGAATCGATTGGTCCCTGTTAAAAACCAAGCAATTTTTGATGTGTTAAGATTTTTAACTGATTGAAAAATAAAATAATATCAATTCTAACTAAAAGTATTTAAATAACATTCATAAACAAACATTTGTTAATCTTTAAAGCAAAAAGTTTTATAAAAGTTCAATTAGTGTGTCAATAAAACTTACAAAAGTAAGCAAAATATGTTTCAAGTATCGTTATCAGACATGACCTCATATTCGTTGCCAATTCCGACCTTTAGTTTTCTATAGAAATGTTGGTATTGTAATATTTTGGAAATAAATTTTGGTCACATAGATATACGACATCTTTTCGTTTTTCTTCGAGACGAATATGCTCTCTGTATTTCTTGAGCAATCAATTTTCCTTTCCTCGCTTTCTATTTTCATAATGTGTTTTAATTTCTTTTACGTCTTTGTCGAATTCATATTTACAAAATTCTTTATAATTATATTCTTTAACTATATATTTTATAATTTATCAGGTTCAAGATCATAATTTAATGTTACTTTGGAATAGTAAACACTAATTTTTAAATGTAAGAAAAGATGGAAAAAATTGTGATGATCAGCACTAGAGGGACTGCATACTTTCGACCTGAGCGAACAGGTCAAAAGTCAGCCTCCTTATGAACAACCATCCACAATAACTCATGCTTCTTTATATTAAACACTCCAAGGAAAAAAACTATGCGAAATACATTATTTTAGATGTATAACTTATAACCAAACCATTTAGAATTTACACTACTTTTTCTAACTTTTCCTTAGTTTTCGATTCTTCTTTTTCTTAAAGATAATAGATTAATTTTAACTTCTAACAATACCTTTAAACATATTTTTGGCCAGTTTCAGAATTTTTCTTGCACAAGAACTCTTTTTAGTTGTAAAAATACACAAAATTGTGTCCCTCTTCTGCTTACATCTTTGTACAAAGCCAAACAAAAAAATTGACAACTTGTTGTCAATGTTATTTTAGATAAAAAATGCTGCCATATCTGTTGACAAACTGAAATTTGACTTTTTCACTTGTCTGTCATTTTAGACGGTAGTTCGTGTGCATAACTGACTGCAAACTCAGATGGCACCATATGACAACCCGTTTTCATACAATTGCCAACAATTTGGACAAATTGACATTAAAAATTAAAAATGACATAGTGAAAACCATGCATTAGGAGAAAAACCTGCTATATACATGGAGGTGTAAAAAACTGTGCGTTGACCATGCTAAGTACACTTACAAAACACTACACGAAGCAACGTCAATTCCATATAATGTTAAGTCTACTTAGAATTTCATCAAATTAAAAAACTTTAAAACCAAAGTATGCTAAGTACACTTGCACCATTTTGGAATTGAGGTTTTTTAACATTCAGTTGTATGCTAAGTACTTTTTTGTTTATGACTTTTGATTGAATTAGCTGATTAACACCAAAATTTGAAAGAATTAAATTCTTGAAAAATACTAAATACAGAAACGTAAAAAATGATATTTGTTCTTAACATATAAAAATCAATGTGCATAAACAATATTTCTTTGATTTGAATATTTTGGGGTAATTTTTCATTTAATAATATTTGGAGTAATTTTTCAAAAAAATTACTCCAAATCTTTGATTACTAAAATCTTTGATCAATTAAATCCTCAGGATCACTATACTTACTTGGACTATATACACAGCCAACGAGCATTTTTTGTTTATCCAACGTGGTTATTTCCAGAAGTAAGTATTTAATTTGACTGCTTGGGTTCGATCTAAGTTGTACAATACAATTAATTTCTTTCCTGATATAAATACACACACCTGTACAATATGTTTAGGCCTGTTCGGAAATGCATCACTGCTCTGCATCTGATGCGCAGGGGTGATTAGTTTGCAATGCTGATGCGAATCAGCTGATGCTGATGCTTAGTTTGTTGCGCAGTTTGTATACAATTTCGAACGCATGAGCATTAAAATGGAAAAGTTAATAATAAATTTGTTTTGTGGGTTGGATGAAAGTAAAATTGATTGTAAATTGAGCAATTTACAAAAAAAAGGATTTTTAAAGTACAAAAAAATTTATTGTTAAAAAATATATGGACCAAGAAAAGGCGCATTCCAAAAGGCTTGGACTACTTTAAGACTATCCAAGATTATCCGGATGACATTTTCAACATTTCAAGTAAGGAATATTTGTTTAAAGTTTAAATTTTCTTCAATTTTGGATTTCAGGCTTGCTGACAAAGGTCGATTAGCTTATAATTTGGAACAATGCTTATTTGGCATCATAAAAAGTACACTCACAATATTATTTCGTTAAAAACAACTTAAAATACATATTAAATTAATCGAAAATACAATCAAAAAGAGGACTACTGATTTTTCATTATATTCAACCCATTTTGTTGTTTATTTTCAATCATTGTTTAATAATCGACAAAAGTAAAAGCAATAGAAAGTCGTTTAAAATAACCATCAAATTTTTACTAACAAAAAGTTAGAAAAAACTACTTTTGTGGTTTGTTTTTCAAATTAAAAGTTTTTTTTATTTGTGTGTAATTACAAAACAGAACAACACATGTAGGTGTATATATTTTTATTGGCTTTGAATAATTTCTTGTAATTTTTATTGAAATAATTTGTATATAAACAGACTATTTTGGTAAAAAAACAAAAAGGAATTATATGAATTTATATTTTTTGAAACAGAAAACATAAAATTTACATTTAACTGAAAATATCAACTCCTACTGAATGTCTGTTAATTTTTAAAGTTTGTTTTTTGAATGACTGATTCAAATAGTTAAAAAATATATTTCTATGAATTTCAGTTGATTCTTCATTTAAAAGCAACCTTTACGTATTACTTTTTAAATAAACTACAGTCGGTAACGGAAAATATATTGTGAGTGTACAAAAACAAAAATAAATTGAAGAAAAACATTAAATATTAACAAATTTTGTACTTACTCTTGAATTGCATCAGCCATTTTTGTGATGCGTGTTTGACATTTGTTTGCGCATCATCTGCTTTAGTGATGCTTTTTCGAACATCTGAGATTTGCAGTGATGCCAACTTATGCTTTTACGAACGCGATGCGCATCAGATGCAGTGCAGTGATGCATTTCCGAAGAGAACCTTTTCCTGTTGGCACAAAATATATTAAAACCTGGCAGAATGTATATAGAATCATTAAATGAGGGATCAAACCAGGTTTTTGATATGCATATACTATCAACTCCTGAACCAAGAAAAATGTATCTAAATTCGTCCATCTTAGGTTTAAGGCTTTGTGCATTAATATAGACAAGTTTAAGCCCTTATTTTATTTTGTTTGTTTGGCCAAGATTTTCAGCATAGAAAAACATTGTCTTTGGAGCTAAAACTATACATTGGAATATCATTTGGGTAAAATGTGAAAAAAAGGAACATAATTAGTACAAACATAATAAATATATATAGATTAAAAGCTGTAAGTAATTGTTTTTAAAACAAAAAAATATGTGCTTGAAAGTATTTGACTAAAGGAAAAACTAATTAAGTTTATCTGGCGCCTCAATTGTAAGTAGTTCATCATCAGAAAGCTTTTTAACAATCGCAGTTCCACGCTGGGTAAAGGCGGCTGATAGCAAATCATGTTTTTAAAATTTAGTACAGTTTTTAGTATTCTGTGATTGTGCGAAGTTAAATTTTAATTAATAAAGAATTTTTGGTTGCTTTCAAAAGTATCCTGATGCAGGCGTAGAGAGGTTCTATGTTTTTTACGAAAAGCTGCAGCAGTTTTTTGTAAAAAATTCTGATCAAAACGCGAGTTAAGTTATGACGATAGGAGGGTCATCAGCATTATGAATATGTTTGAAATTTTTAACACGAAAATGGACTTGAAGTTTGGCGTTGGTACGTTATACGTAAAGTCGACGCAACGATCTTTACATCCCGTTTTAGTTGAGCAATTTTAGGGTTCACTGTTTCGAGTTCTGATAATCTATCATTATGTTTTAATAATTCTCTTCTCACATCTTCAATTCATTTTTCAAATCAATAATTTTTTTTTTTCAAATTCGGTTATAAACAATTTTTTATTTTCTTCTATTATAAATTTTACTGAATCTAATTGCTCACTAATGTATTCGTTTTGTTTTTTTTTTAATTTATTGTCTAACAAATTCCAAAACCGATTAGCTGGGGTCAGCTAGTGCACAGATGGTATTTGTTGCAGTGGGCTTAATCTTGCATACACTGCTGTCCTCTTAGATTTGAGTGTTAACATATTAAATTTTTTAATTTTTTTTATTTAGAGTAAGGCGGGTAAATAGGACTAAAAATTCCTTTCACCAAGTAGCATATAGTATGCTAGTTAATGTTACTTGTTTTCTGCACATAGTTATTATTGTTTTTATTTATTTTCTCTTCTTTAGATTTTTGTTTATTTTTTGTATGTGCTTTTAATTTCTCTATTACTAACTGAATGTCTAAGCAAATTAAAAAAATATTAAAATTCTAAAAAAATAATGCCATCACTTTGATTTAAACCCAGTCTGCCAGATTTGTATTGAGTAAGGCACTCAGCCACACACTGCGTACATAATGGCTGACTTTATTTAACTAAATGTTGGTCACTTTTGTAATATAATTTCAATAAAATTCTTACTAGTTGAGAAATCCAATGAAAATTTACCTATTTGTTATAAATTTATTGTATTACAGGAAAAATAAATGAGAAAAGATAAACAAATTTGATTTATCGTGGACCAACGCAGTAAATGTCTATTCGAAAACTTTTGCACGTGGTGGTTTATTTTACTTCGAATGAGTCAATTGAAATGTAACATACCGGTAATTTTTTATCGAACTCTGTTTCAATATTCCTCTTCTCGTTACACTAGGTCACAAATAACAAACTTTTGTCTGTTATTTGTTTCTAGCATACTTTTTCTCATGGATTTGGACCTACTGAACACGAAAATGAATTTTAAAAATTTTTCTGTCGATTTTTAATTTTTGGAGGTACACTTACTATTTTGAGCATATCTTTAGTCTTCTTTGACCTATTTTATCCTACTACTACTCAAATTAAAGACAATTGAGCCGTCTACAACTTATTCTCAGAAAATTTTCAAATCGGGTTAGTAGTTTTGATGTTGGCGGCTTAAAAAGGTTAAAAAACTGCGTTTTTTTAGTAAAAATGTGGCTGAAAAATTCATATAAAAATTCATATAAAATGTAAAACGCGATGTTAACAGCGATTTTAATTTTTTTACGTATAGCTGACACTTTTCCAAAGAAAATAAGCCCTTACTTAACAAAATCTGATGACAAATGGCCGACTTATTATTTTTTTGGTAAACGACCGAAATTCCGCTATTTCACGATTTTTTGATTTTCATTATTTGCACAGCTTACCTACCCAACGCAAACGAATAAATACATTTGAACTTAATTTAAAATAAACAAATTAGTCTTCGTATATTATTTTTTAATTTATTTACAGCACTACATGCTCAATGTATCGCACAATTAGCTAAACTAACGAAATTAAACTAACTAATTAAATTAAGCAAATCAACGCACAAAAAAATGAGTAAAAACAAAGATATAAGTGTACATTTTATGCCATGTGGAAAAACTGCTGACTTCTTCTTTGTTTTTTGTATTCGCTGCAATCGGTCTCACGTATTAGGGTCCAAATATAGTCACCCATCATAGCCGTGTCATAGTTGCCCTGATAGCGTCGTTCCATAGCCTTCAATTCCTGATGAAAGCGCTCGCCGTGTTCGTCGCTCACGTCTCCTAAATTCTCAGGGAAAAAATCCAAATGAGAATCCAGAAAGTGTATTTTAAGTGACATGTGCACTCCCATGGCTTCATAGTTCTTTACCAGATCCTCAACTATGTCCTTATAATTCGGGCTTTTGTTGTTTCCTAAAAAGTTTTCCACAACAAGCCTGAAGGAATTCCATGCTGCGGCTTCGATGGGTGATAACAGCTTTGGGAATTTTTCATCTTTCAACATTTTTTTTATCTCGGGTCCTGCGAAGACTCCTTCTTTAATTTTTGCCAGCGAAAGGTAAGGGAAAATTGACCGTAAATAGGCAAAAGCTTCACCTTCTTTGTCTAATTTTTTGGCAAAATTTTTAATCAAACCCAATTTTATGTGCAGCGGCGGAAGTATTATATTTTCACGGTTCTCTATTAGTGGTTTGCGCTGAACATTCGCTTCTCCAACTACAGGTTTCGTTCGTACCGGCCATTTTTTTTTTATATAATGCTGATCATCAGCGCGGCTATTCCAAAGGCACAGAAAACAGCAATGTCGCGTATAGCCTCCTTGGAGTCCACACAGAATGGCCACAACTTTAAGGTCGGCGCATATTTTCCAATTGTATTTCCTATACTCTATGCATTTCAGCAAAATGTCCATAGTTTCATAGTTCTCCTTTGAATGAACCGCATGAGCAATAGGAACAGATGGCTTTTCATTCCCATTATGTAAGAGAACTGCCTTCAAGCTCTCTTTGTTGCTGTCAATAAACAACCTCCATTCGTTGGGGTTGTGAATTTGGTGAAGCTCTTGGAACAAGCCTGAAATGTCGCTGCAAAAACATATTTGGTCTTTCTTTGTATAAAATTTTGCATACTCCTTGTGACGGTTTCTGTACGCTGATACTTTCACTTCTGAAGCCGCAAATCCACACTGTATCATCCGAGACGCAAAAAGTTCGGATTTCTCCTTAGTGAGACCAAAATCGCGCACCCAATCGTTTAGTTCGGCCTGTGACAGTAATTTTCGCTTTGCACCCGGCTCAAATTCGCTTGCATTTGTCTCAGACTCTTCTTCTGACGATTCTGCTTTTTGAAGAGATGCACCAGGGCACACTGGATATGGCACATCATGCGAATGTGGTACTGGAAGCGCAAACGATCCCACTTGAGCGTAGTTCCATTTAAAAAATCTTCCTACCCCACTGTTTGTGGTGAGGCAAAAATAACAGTCTGTGGAATGGCATAGCGGCTTTTTCCACATCATTGGTGTATCGAATTTCATATGGCGGCTAAAATTAAAATAAATTACTATATTCGCTATGTATAATGTGTTTAAATAAAAATTCTTACCTTCCGCCAGCTGCCCAGTTGGTTAAGATTATATAGCAAAGATCACACAGCGACTTAGGTGTCCATGGTTCTGTGATATTTGGTGAAATACCAAAATAATTCAAATAGTGCAATTGTACTGCTGGAGTAAACTTGTGTGCGTGATTTTTTTTTATAAACTGGCCACAAACATTGCAGAAATTGTCTGGATCGTTCAAACACTCGAACACACGTAGTCTTTTACTCATTGTCTTCCTTGCGTTTTCTAAATATTAACTTCTTTACACTTTCACAGACAGTTTTGAAATGCAATTGATAACCGTGTCTCCTTATGTTTAAATATGTATGAGCATGTAGTGCTGTAAATAAATTAAAAAATAATATACGAAGACTAATTTGTTTATTTTAAATTAAGTTCAAATGTATTTATTCGTTTGCGTTGGGTAGGTAAGCTGTGCAAATAATGAAAATCAAAAAATCGTGAAATAGCGGAATTTCGGTCGTTTACCAAAAAAATAATAAGTCGGCCATTTGTCATCAGATTTTGTTAAGTAAGGGCTTATTTTCTTTGGAAAAGTGTCAGCTATACGTAAAAAAATTAAAATCGCTGTTAACATCGCGTTTTACATTTTATATGAATTTTTATATGAATTTTTCAGCCACATTTTTACTAAAAAAACGCAGTTTTTTAACCTTTTTAAGCCGCCAACATCAAAACTACTAACCCGATTTGAAAATTTTCTGAGAATAAGTTGTAGACGGCTCAATTGTCTTTAATTTGAGTAGTAGTAGGATAAAATAGGTCAAAGAAGACTAAAGATATGCTCAAAATAGTAAGTGTACCTCCAAAAATTAAAAAAAAAAAAATTAAAAAATTTGTATCTCGCAAACCAATCGACAGAAAAATTTTTAAAATTCATTTTCGTGTTCAGTAGGTCCAAATCCATGAGAAAAAGTATGCTAGAACCAAATAACAAAATGGCTGTTGCCTAGTGTTATTTAAGATAAATTAAAGTATAACTTACTTATCGTGTAAATTTATATCGTTAACATTGATTATAAAACACTTAACAAAATGAGGAAAATAATAAATTAAAAAAAAAAAATATCTCCCTGGCTGGGTTTCGAAACCAATGAAGATTATTATAAATTATATCATATCGAAAATACTTTAGCTATAAAGCGCACCGGTAGGCTAGTTAATTAGTTTTAGTGCGGGGGTCGATTCCCACCAGAGGCTCTGGTCTGTTTTCGCTACAACGAGCCGATGGCCTTTGTTGCTAGTGCTCGGTTAGGGTATTAGGATATAATTTGCAATTATATGATTAATATAAAATAAATAAATAAAAAATACTTTAGATATGGAACTATATATAACAATATCTCAAATTTGTTTGCAAAGATTGTATTTTATATTTATAATAACAAAAATATTTTTTATATTGGACTATATATTGAATCATATATAAACCATATTGAAAATATTTTTGATAATGGACCATATATTGGAAAGCATATATAATTATACATGGTTCTATGGTCAGTCATATATAGGTAAGTCATATATCAGTATATATGGTCCAGTGTCTAATTTTATATGATATAATATATACCACATTTTATCATAAAACCTATATATATCTTGATGTGGTAATATAGGGTGGGTCAATTAAAATATTAAATTTGAATCGGCTATAAAAAAGAAGTACTGATTATTTTTTTAAATTTCTGGTTTTATTCTAAAGGTTAAACTTTGTCATTTAAGAATGGTCACAGTATCATCATACGACTACCACGACTGGACCAATTTTATTTGAAAATGAGTAAGGAGCCGCCGTTACCGTCAACGGTGAGCGTTACCGTGCCATGCTCAACGAATTTTTGTTTCCAAAAATTCAGGAGAATAACATGTACGACATTTGGTTTCAACAAGACGTGGCCACATGTCACACTGCCAACGCAGCCATCGATATTTTATTTTATTGAAAATCGAATAACCAGCCGAAATTGTGATGTCAATTGGACGCCTCGGAGCAGTGATTGAAGCCCTTTGGATTATTTTCTGTGGGAATTTATTAAGGATTAAGTTCAACCTTTCCAATAAAACCAGAAATTTTAAAAAATAATCAGTACTTTTTTATAGCCGATTCAAATTTAAAATTTTAATGACCCACCGTATATGGCACAGTTTAATGAAATGTTTAAAAAATAATGTAATACATAATTATATATGGTAAAGCATATTAACATATGTAAGTATATATGATTCTATCTAAACTTTTTTATTTGGGATGTAACAAAAAATTTCTTTATATTTACAAAATCTATTGCAAACTAAATTTTAATTAAAAATTGAATTGTATTTATAAAAACTTTTATTGTATTTTTAAACCAATTCTATGTTTGCTTCAACAAATTTTTAATATTAAGTATCTGTCTAATGTACATTCATTAGCCACACAAAAAATAAATATTTACAATAAAAGACGACTATCTACTTTTTGAGATGAACAATAACTAGTAGTTGCCGTCATATATACACTTTTATTTGTTTGTGAACATTACTAGCTGCTTCAACTGCCATTACATAATAACACTGTGCGACAAATTTTGGATCATCGAATCTTTTCCGAATGAGACCAAAATATTGTCTATTCATTAACTATCAACATAGATTAAGTTGTAGATTTAATATGGATTAGGACAAACATTTGAAATTAAATGCTTCATATAAGCTTTGTTGTTTGATACTTTAAGAATTAAAGTTCATAACAAAAAACTGTAAAATATAGAGGATAAATATAAATTGTTAAATTTCGTTGATGTTAGTCTAATTGTGTTGTTGTTTTCAAGTTTATTAATTTGTTTCCAAACACTCAATATAAAATAGACAATCATGAAAAAGCAATGACCATAAGGGTGAAGAAGGGCAAGGATATTGACAAGGTTGAGTAGCGTCAACCGAAAATACTAAGTATTCTATCCTGCTGGCTCTGTGGAATTTACTAATAAAAATTTTCATGTTTCTTTACAATAAAATAATTTATAAAAAGAATATGATTATATGATCTAGAATCCTACTATACTATTCACAAAATACGTTTTTATAAAAAAAAGTACTTATTTTGAAAAAAATACTTTTTTTTAACAAGAAGTATTTTTTTGCAAAAAGTACTTATTTTTACATGTACTTTTTTCAGAACATTTTTTTTTTTGTTGAAAATAGATCTCTGGAAAAGGAACTTTTGTAAAATCTTTGAATACCCTCCACCAATATCCTAAAAAGATGTTCTCTACTGTTTTTGATACAAATAATATAAAAAAACTTTTGAAGTAAAATTATGTAGGTGAAAAAAATTTTTGAGGTGAAAAACTTTTTTAGATGTGAAAAGAACTTTTTTGGAAGAAAAAAAATTTAGAGGTAAAAAAATTTTTAAGGTGAAAAAATTTTTTGTTGTGAAAAAAAAATTTTAGTGGTGAAAAAATGTTTAAGGTGAATACAAAATATTTACTGCTAACCGACTGGTGAAAAAAATATGAGAAAATATGTTATGTACCAGTCGCTACTATGAAATTGTACTAAATTTGTATGGGCAACTTAGAGGCACATTTACATTTTCACTAGTTTTTTTAACCATGGACTGCACAACAAAAAAAAAACATTTTAAAGCATAGTTTTTGTCAAATACTCAATTTTGTTCCGGCTAATGGGGACTAGCTCTGCAGCTGAATATGCCCAGCAAAAAAAATGGTAGTCATTCTGTGACTATAACTTCTTTCATTGCTTCCTAAACTTCAGTTGACATTCTTTTATGATTTTTTGGTGTTATTCTTAGGCACTTCCAAAAGAATTCATGTGTTCATATTTCAAATGCAGTGATCTGGATATAAACCCGATGCATATCTTAAAAAATCACTCTTCATTACTTCTAAAGCATATGTTATAGTATATCGTTTATTTTTTGAATCTAAAGCATTTATTCAAATTGAAAAAATAGTTCTGATAAAATTTTTAAATTTTTTTATTAAATCATTTTATATATTTTAGTTTAAAATTTCATGAGCGTTAGAATTTATGCAGTTTTACAATTTTTATAAAAGTTTTGAAATATCAAGAAAAACAGATTTTTTAACCTTTAATTGAAACTAGCTGGCCTGTCATTTGCATTTTTTCAGCCTTAAATATTTTTGGCGACGCAATCTGTGCATTTTTGCATTATGTTTATTATTTAACACTACACCATTTCCAGCTTTAATTCAGAATTTATCAAAATAATTTTAAAATTGTGTAAAAATTATTTCAAATTGCCCAAAAATGTTTTAAAATTGTCCAAAAATTATTTAAAATTATTCAAATATATTTTAAAATTGTCTAAAAATGTTTCCAAATTGTACAACCAGTTTTTAAACTATCCAAAATTTGTCTAAAAATTCATTAAAATATTTGAAAAAATGTTTCAAAAATGCTTTTTCACTAATGCAAAATTATTTATTTGTTTTAATAAAGAGTATTTGTATATCAATGCATAAATTTCGCTTCTTTAAACTTATTTTTCTGCATTCTTATGAATTAAATTTTAATCAAAGCTTAAATGCTACAAAGTATATGAACATTTTCCACTGAAACATCAGAATACCTATTCATTGTATTATCATTGCTTCCTTAGATTAAAGTATGATTAATGCTAGTAGCTCTATTTTAATACTTTCATCCTATGACACGCTAATGTTAAATTCATCGATGAAACCATTAGAAAAGAAGTGATGCCTTTGCCATAGTAGTGATGCTTTTATTGCTTCTTTGGCAGCTTCATTTTTGCTGGGTGCCTAATGGAGAGAATTAGGGAATCGATTTTTTAACGAAAACCGAATTCCGGAATTTTCGGATTTACGTAAGATGAAATTCGGAATTCCGGAATAATTCCGGAATTGAAAAATAAAAAATCAAGAGCAAAAAAAATGTTAACCAGCATAAATTTATTTCAAAGTAAACAAAGAAAATTTTTATTTTTGTATTATTATTAATAAAAAAACATTAACAAAGCAAATTCAATTTTTAGAAAAAGATAATATAAAAATAAAAATTACTATATTAATAAAAATTTATGTTTGCTTTTTGAAGAAGCTTCTCAGCATACACAAATTGTCCAATGTAGTATCATTAAGACTTGACCTAATTTTTGTTGAAAATGCTCCAGCGGCGGAAAAGGCTCTCTCTGCTTCAACACTTGTGGGGGGAATACAAAACAAGTTTTTGTAAATTATTTCCAAAAATGGTCCACGAGATCCACCTTCGTTCCAAAATTTTAATTCATTTCGAATCGCAGTTTGAATTGATGTTTTTTGTTAAATCCTTGTTGTCGGCTGTAAAAGTGACTGCTGGATTTTTTGCTGCAACAATTTCTGTAAGGAGGGCTGCGTTTCACTTTCAAAAAATTCGTTGGGTTCAAATACTATATCAGAATCAGACTCGGAATCCTTTGAATCAACTTCAGCAGTAATTTCATCATTAAGTCGCCGGGCCAGTAATAGAATACTTTTATTTATTTCTGTTTTCGAGTGACCGGAAATGCTCTTGTGAATTTTTGTTTTGCCACCATTATGCAAATATTGTAGTACATCAGATAAAATAGTTCTTCTCCGATTGAACTGGAGTTCTATCTCTTTTTTCAATTCAAGGGCAAATTCGTCATTCTCACTAAAATTTTGTAACATAAACGTTAATGTTGCATCCGCAAAAATTAAATTAGCATCTGCACGGCATAGTGCGTCTACGGCTAATTTTACTGGCATCAAATTTTTAGATATTCGTGATACCGAATCCCATTCTGATTCATATAAAATTATGTCCGTTTTAATGTCAATTAGTTCTTTTTTTAATGAAGTTTTCAAAATATTAAAACGCTCTAACATGGACAACATGCTATTCCATCTAGTTTTCGAATCTAACACAAGCTGTAATTCTTTTTTATGATCTTGCTTCACGTATTTTTGAAGCACTTCATTTTTCAAAGGAGAACGACGAAAAGTTTTAACAATTTTCCGAACTTTTGTGATTAATGCTCGTAGTTGAAAGTTTTCAGTGGTTTCCATAACATCAGTTTCAATTCCCATATCTACCCGCATTCCATTGTCATCATCCTCATCATCAGTAAGATTTTCTTCATCCAACTCAAAGTTCGGTTCATTTTCATTATTGTCCTGCTCTACTTCGTTTTCTGTTGCATTATCTACTAAATCCAACGTTTGCTTTTTATAGAGTACATTACCAATTGCAATTTGAATTGCATGAGCAAAACATAAAATTTTTTCGCAGGGTAACAATCTACCAACTTTTTGCATCATGTAGGCACCATCTGTAACAATGCACAAAATATAATTTCCAATATTTAATTGGCATGGTTCAAGCTTTTTTCCCAGCAATTTTATATAATCTTTAGACGCAAATCGGCCATTAATACGAGCCAATCCCAAATTCCAGACCAGATCTCCTGAATCATGCACGTTAACATTCATAAAACGTCTGTTTCGAGAAGAAGTCCATTCGTCAAGTGTCAGACTGAAACGTACGTTTCTGTTTTTTTCAGAAATAATTTCCGAAATTATCGACTGCCGAATTTTTTTGCTGTAATCCATCACGACTTTTTGTATACTGGTAGGTGATTTCGGAATGTCACAAAATCCCCGCGTTCGTAAACATTGTCTTAAATCGTCTGAACTACAAAATATGCGAAACGGTAATCCTACCATTCGAGATATTACTGCAGCAAAACTTTCGTCTACTTTTGAAATATAAAAATCTTTAATCGTTTTGATTTTTGTAGCTAAATCGCCGGTATTTGCACCAGCAGCATCCGTATCATCAATTTTTCGTTTATTTAAAATCTTGTTATGTTTAGTCCGCAAATGGGTGTGCATGGGTGTCGTACACCCACCCAATATCTTTAAAACCTGCTTACATTGTGTACATTTCGCCACTTGAGTTTTTGTCCCTCGTAAAAAATAATTCCACACCGAATTTGAAGTACTCTCTTTGGATACATCTATAAAAATTTCGTCTTGCTTATCCGCCATCCTTGGGATTTAACATATGTACACAAGAAATATATGAAATTTTGAAACTAATAAAACCTACCTATATCAAATGCTAACGTGAAGAATTAAACTTGAATGGTTAATTAAATATTTATATTATTAAAATAAAATGTAATGATTTACTGATTACTAAATTTAATATTAAATATTAGACAGGAGGACGTTATTAAAATGATAATGATTTACTGTTTATTTATACTAAATTTACTATTATTTTTTTTTAATAAATCGTTACAATACAAAGTAATATAGTTTTTTGTATATTTTTTTGTCAGTCGCTTGAATTCCGTGTAATTTGTTAAACAGCAAAAAAAATATTTAAATCCGAATAATCCGGAATTTGATTCATTTCAATTCCGGAATTTCGAATTTAAAAAACAAGGCGGATTTGGATTCCCTAAAGAGAATGTACTTTCTGATGCGCCACGCATTGACAAATAGTTGCAACGAATATTCTTTCTTTAAAAAATTTAAGTGTGTTTGTCTAATGGAGAGAATACATCAAAGAAATTAATTTGTTAAAGAAAGAACATGAGTTGTAACTATTTGTCAATAGATGGCCCATCAGAAGGTGCATTCTCTCCATTAGGCATATTTTGCTGCAGAGATAGTCTCCATTAGCCATATTGTGCTACAATATGTAGTAGAGTATTATTGATTTTCTATTTTCTTTGTAACATAAATGAATATTTGCCCAAAACTATGAAAAATATATGTTTTATGTGCATATTATACCTTAATTTTTTAAATCAATATTCATTTAGATGTTTAAGAGCACAATATTGCACTTTATTCATGTGTATTTTTTTATGAAAGAAAACATTAACATAAATATGCTTTTGCCAATCCCTCGATTCTCAAAAATACAAATGGAATAAAAAAAAATAATATTTTATTACGTTAAACATTTGAAAATTTGACTTTAAAATTATGTAATAAGTCTACTAGTAACATCTTAATGCATTATAATTTGACGTTTGTAGTTAATTTAATATTTTTGGTAAATAAATTAATTGAAAGCTTAATCCAAGGCTATACCGCCATGGGGTGCCACCTATTCAAAAGTTGCGGCACTAAAGCAATTATGCATTTTGCTCTTTCTTTATTTATCAATTTCTTTGAACCTAGCCATGAGGCAGGGTATTATTTTGGTTAACTCAGCGCTACCTATTCAAAAGTAGCGGCACTATAGCAATTATGTATGTATTTTGCTTTTTCTTTAGATATAAATGTCTTTGGTTACAAAAACAAAAAATACATTTTATGAAATGAAATGAAAAACCAACAAAGCTTAACAGAAAAACCCAATCAGGTTTACTATATCTCCTATAGTAGCCAAAGAATTGGAGATATTTTAAATGGAAAATCCTAAGAAACTGCATCGGAAAAAATTATGAAAATTTCATAAAACGATTTTTAAATAGTTACGTCTATGAAAATGCCGATGTTCTACCCTTCTGTAGGTACGCCATGTCGTTGCAAGCCAGATTTGTTGAAAAACTTGAGCTACATGATAATTTGCTTGTCAGCCAAATATACGAAAACGAGAAAAACACCATCAATGGACGTATTAACGACAATCCAGCTCCTCTGGACCATACCTCATTCTATATGAGCCCAGCCTCCAGCAATCATAGGGGCTGAAGATGATATACGTATATACTAAATTTTGCATGAACTGTAATATGAATATGTTTGGTCAATTTATGTAACAAAACTTTTGTTATTTAGTTTTAAATAACATTTATTTAGTTTTAGTAATGTTATTTGCAGAGGTCTGCTCTGTTAGCGACTTTAACAATGTTGCTTTTTACGTTAACTTAGTTATTACAGTAGCACACATATAAATCTAAGAATGTTATTAATTCTCATAGTATGTAAGACAATAAATGTAATCGAACAAGAAGAAGACTTAATAACATTTTTACTTACTTAACAGAAAATAAAAATAGATACAGAAAAATTGTACAAATTTGTATGGAAAATTTAGAGGTACCTTCACATTTTCACTCATAACTTTTGAACCGCTAAACCGATTTCGGGAGGATGTTCAATAATCTGGGTAAAAATAGGCACCCCCGCTTGCGTCTTCGCGTCGTGATCGCCATTTCAACAGACAGACAGACAGACAGACGGACATAGCTAAATCGACTTAAAATTACATAAGGATCACGAATATATATACTTTATGGGGTCTTAAACCTATATTTCGACATATTACAAACGGAATGACAAACTGATATATACCCTCACCATATATGGTAGAGGGTATAAAAAGTGCTTTAATTTTGGAAAAATACATTTAATAACTATTTTTAAAAAAAAAAATCTTGTATTTTTAAAAAAGTACGCACTGACTAGTTTTAACGCGTAGCAAGGTCTACCCGGGTTTTCGGTAGACCGTAAGACAGGGTATACCGGGTTTGATACCGGGTAGACCGAAACCCGGGTAATGGGGGGCTCTAGTAAAAACATTTCTTAAAGAAATATTCTTAAATTTAAGGAACTTTTTCATAGTTTCGAATTCTTATATTAATGTAGGATTCATATTTTGGTAAAATTATGGTTATTATTATGGTTATTTTAGTATATGATAACAATGTTAATGGTTGTCACAATCATAATTCCAAAAATAAATGATGCTCTTCGAATATGATTGCCCCAACCAGGTTTTTTCTTTGCGTGTGTGATTGCTTAGAAAACAGATATGTAACAAAATATACGTTTTTAATAGGTTTTTTGTTCAGGCTCTACCTTTTTTTAATGGCTCTAGCTTGTCTAAAACTTTGGGTTCTGAAGAGATCTTTTGCAGGATCGAAATATATGTATCAACCTACCCAAAAATCGTTATTTTCTTTGTTTTTGTAAATATACGGAGGTTGAAAGCTCGCTGCATATATACAAAATAGTAACGTAATTTACAAAAATGATTACATAATTTTTAATTAAAACTATGTAAATGTTTGAAGACATCGCTTCTTAAGAGGGCAAGTCAATAAGTCTTTACAAATTATATAAGCAGCACAAAGAATTTAAATAAAAGTAAGTTTTTGAAAAATGCCAAGTTACAAAAGACGACTGGGTAATTTTTAGAAAATATGTGAATCAGTTTTTTAGCAATCGATTGTTTGAACCAACTTTTGATGACATCAAACGATTCCACTTGCAAGGTATACAGTGATGTCAAAAGTGACAGCTGTCAGACGAGTGAACAAAAACTGTATGGTGAGGGTTGTTGTTGTAGTTCATGTCCTAGGCGAGAAAGAGATTTAAAAACAATGTATACGAAAAAATAATGTGTAAAAGTGAACAACTACACAGCATGTTTTAAAACATATGATCGCCAAAAGTATCAAAAAGATACCATAGAAGTGCAACATGACTGTATTTATAAAATTGTTGTTTCATAAACTTAGTACAAACTCACAACAAATTTTATACTTGGGTTACATATTGTAATAACAAAAACTGTTTTATGTTTTTATAACATTTTTGCACATAAGTAATGTATTTTTTTAATTTTATCTCAGTATTCAAAAGAACAAAACATACAACAAAGTTTCACATTTACATGATCTGTGAAATGTATAAGCAAATAAACACACTCACAAAACACATTTAATTAATCGTCAGCTCATTATTAGTTTGCCCAAAGATTTAAAAGAAAAACAATGAAAATGGTTTTCATTCTTAATTTTATATCAAAGTTGATATTAGTTATCTCAGTTATGATGCCAGATATTGAAAAACGGGTTTCAGAATTAGAAAGAGGATATTCATATTATATATAATCCATTCGCCTCTATTATTAAAAAAATGGTGAGTGGGCCAAACCAATAATAAGCTGACGAAGTGGAAAATCAGACGCAAGAAAGAGAGACAGAATAATTTGTCATACTGTTGTTTCACCTACAGTTAATCATATCTTAGTTGCTTAAGTAGTAGTCTAAATAGTAGTTTCCACGTAGTTTTCTAAAATACCGTAAAGAAATAAAGCGCTCTAATCATCGTGTCTCCACTGTGTACATTGTGTCCACAGCCATCTTCACAAGTAGTTAAGAATATCTACATTTGGGTAAATAAATTTAAACACAACCGTACAGCATCAAATTGTTGTTCGAATTGTTGCAGCATCCGGCTTATACCCCAGATTTGGTTCCCAGCGAATTTCTCCCGTTTCCAAATTTTAAGAAATGGCTCGCGGGAAAAAGATTCGAGTCGAGAGGTCATCTCCGCAACAGAAGCATATTTTAAGGATCGATGAATGAAGTGGATTGGGCTAAAAGGAGGCTATGTTGAAAAATAAAAAAATCAACCCAAAAAATGTGTGTTTCTATGTTTTGTAAAGACTTAACTTATTGATTTGACTTCGTATCATTTAAAAAAAACTACGGTTAAAAATTTGTAAAAACTTCAAAATTTATAACACAAATAATCCTTAATTTATACTGAAAAGTTCACGCAGAGAAAAAACATGATTAATGAATGGTCACTATGACCATATTTATTCATATTAGCCTAATATGTTTACCCTAATAAATTTATTATAGCCCTAGAATAAATTGAACAAAAATTTTTGGTCTTAAGCATTTTTAAATTCACCATAATAATATTTTATGGTGTTTTACACCATAAATATTAATTTATGTAAAATGTTTGCCACTATAACACATATATGTTTTCAACTACACAATTAAAATCATAATATTAGTTGCACACAAAAGTGTATGTTTATTACAAAAATTTATGTTTGCCTTTAAACACATTCTCTAAATGAGCAAACATTAATTGTCAAAATAAACAGTGTGTGTTTATAAAAAAAAAGATTTCTGCCGCGTCATTTTCCTTTCGCCAACGAACAGAAAATGACGCGGCAAGGCCATGCTGCCTTGCAAATTTAATTATATAAATTATTATACGTTTATGAAACAGGTAAGTAATTTATACATGTATAATTACCTATAAATTACATTGTCTTTCTTGCAGCTAAAAAAAAAAATATACAACATTAAAAACGTAATTGAAATTTTGACGCAGAATTTTGTGATAAGCCCCAAATTTTTTCAATAACAGTTCAACAATATATTAATACAGTCGATTTCATAATTGAAATTAAAGGTGCGTTTGTCTTTGACTTTATGTTACAAGTCTTAAGTGCGGGGCAAAAAATACTCGTATGTTTGCAATTATATTTTAATGTACATATATATGTACACCTATTTAATAAAAAATAAATCTTCGAAATTACATTTTCTATTTGTTTTATTGTGAGAACCATATAACATGTTGACATATACATTTTGCATGGTATAATAATATGATTGAGATAATAATTAGCTACAAATATTATATCTGAACATATATTGTTACTTAAAACATGTTCATAATCACAAACATTAATGATAGTTTGCGATTGTGATTGTATCAACCATGTTTTTTCTTTGCGTGTTGAAATTCAAGTTATATAAGTATTGAAGATGCCAAAAGCTGCATTCCAGATAACAGTTTTGTTTTTGGTGGCTAATAGTTAACTCACTGAAACTCAGCGTAAAAACTTATAAGAATTTTATTTTTAAAAATTGCAAACTATTTACAAAACCTGGGGTTTTAAGAATTTATTTTAACCGTAACCGCATAAGAAAATCTTGCGGTTAGGGTTAAAATGGAGAGGTTAAACCTGATAACGTCACGGTTAAAACCGCAATGCAAACTCTAGATGATACTATAGTACATTTTATGCTATGATTTAGAACTCCAAATGTGCGATAATAAAAAATGCAGCGCTGGGCCATATGATCTTTGAATGCACCTATTTTAAAATAGCGGTAATCAATTCATCTCTACTTTGGGCTGTTTATTCTTTTATTTGAAATTATACAAATAAAAAAAATGCAACGTAATGAATTAACAGTAAAAGTAAGTCAATTATTGCTTTTCAAATAAAAGCTTCTTAAAGAATTTGTGCAATACTATTTTTTTATTAGAAACAGTTGTTGACTGATAGCAAAATAGCTATTATTTAAGCTTTAGAGGAAAGAAAATTCATGCGCGAAATTGAACTGCTCTTTAGTGTAAAAAAGCCACTGTTTGCCGTATTGCATCACGATTTCACTTAACAAAAAGTGTAGAAGAGCAGGTAGTGGTCGTCCACGAAAAACTACCGCGCGCCAAGACCGAAGGACGGCAGTTGATGTTGCTAGTTTCGCAAATTAATATATTGGTACCCTTATTGGAAATGGAGCAAATTTTCTTTCTAGACGACCGGCAAAAAACACTCATTAGTAGGGTCGACAAAAGGAAGCACATTTACTTTGCGAAACGGTATCAGCATTGGTTAAGTGAAAATCTTGTGGAGCGACGAAAACAAATCTATTTTTTTTGAGCTCCGATGGAATAAATTTCGTACGTAGACCAACTAAACATAGATGTTCACCTACACTCACAATATTAGTTCGTTAAAAATAATCTAAAAAACATATTAAATTAATCGAAAATACAATCAAAAAGAGGACTACTGATTTTTCATTATATTCAGCCCATTTTCTTGTTTATTTTCAATCATTGTTTAATAATCGACATAAGTAGTAAAAGCAATCGAAAGTAGTTCAAAATAATCATCAATTTTTAACTGGCAAAAAGTAAAAAAAAAGGATTTTTGTGGTTTGTTTTTCAAATGGAAATCTTTTTATTTGTGTGTAATTTTTCAAAACACAACACACACAGACGTATATATTTTTTTATTTTCTTGTGTGTATCTATATTTGAATAATTTCTTGTAATTTTTATTAAAATAATTTCGTATATAAACAAACTATTTTGGTAAAAAAAAACAATAAGAAATTATATGAATTTATATTTTTAAAACAGAAAACATAAAATTTAACATTTAACTGAAAATATCAACTCCTACTGAATGTCTGTAAATTTTTATAGTTTGTTTTTTGAATGACTGATTCAAATAGTTAAAAAATATATTTCTATGAATTTCAATTGATTCTTCGTTTAAAAACTAACTTTACGTATTACTTTTTAAATAAACTACATTCGGTTACGGAAAATATATTGTGAGTGTAGATATCAGTAACTTATAGTCAAACATGGTGGAGGTCCAATTATGGTGTGGGGTAAGAAGCGATATGTTTAAAATTGAATCATTCTTTATATCCCATATATATATAGGTACGTTGCCCTGTGACAGAGTCGGTCCATTGATCAAAATCGAAGGGATTTCGAACGGAAATAAATATTGTAAAATACTTGGATAAGACATGTTTCCCTATTTGCGAGAAAAAATGGCCCCTGACAGTGTATTCCGACATGATAACGATCCCAAGCACTCAAGTCGCTAAGCTCGCAGCTCTCTAAGCAACAATTATATGCATGTTTTGGATTGGCCATCACACTCCCCTGATCTCAAACCCATAGAAAACCCATGGGAGCTTGTTAATCAGGAAGTTAAAAAGAAATATTCGTCTAATCGAAATGAATTGAAATCAAATTTGAAGTCAGAATGGAACAAAATATCCCTTCCAGATTACAGGAGTAATAAACAAGTAAAAAAGGACTAAATTCGGCTGTGCCGAATCTTTGAATACCGTCCACCAATATCCTAAAAATATTGTATGGTCAACTTAGAGGCACCTTTACATTTTCACTAGTTTCTTTAACCATTGACTGCACAAAAAAAAACATTTTAAAGCATAGTTTTTGTCAAATACTCAATTTTGTTCCGGCAGCTGAATATGCCTAATGGAGAGAATGTACTTTCTCATGCGCCACGCATTGATAAATAGTTGCAACGAATATTCTTTCTTTAAAAAATTGAAGTGTGTTTGTCTAATGGAGAGAATACAGCAAAGAAATTATTTTTTTAAAGAAAGAACATGAGTTGTAACTATTTGTCAATAGATGGCCAATCAGAAGGTGCATTTTATCCATTAGGGATATTTTGCTGCAGAGCTAGTCTCCATTAGCCATATTGTGCTACAATATGTAGTAGAGTATTATTGATTTTCTATTTTCTTTGTAACATAAATGAATGTTTGCCAAAAACTATGAAAAATATATGTTTTATGTGCATATTATACCTTAATTTTTTAAATCAATATTCATTTAGATGTTTAAGAGCACAATATTGCACTTTATTTATGTGTATTTTTTATGAAAGAAAACATTAAAATAAATATACATTTGCCAATCCCTCAATTCACAAAAATACAAATAGAATAAAAAAAATACTATTTTATTACGTCAAACATTTGAAAATTTGACTTTAAAATTACGTAATAAGTCTTGTAGTAACATCTTAATGCATTAGAATTTGACGTTTGTAGTTAATTTAATATTTTTGGTAAATAAATTAATTGAAAGCCTAATCTAAGGCTATATCGCCATGGGGTGCCACCTATTCAAAAGTTGCGGCACTAAAGTAATTATGCATTTTGCTCTTTCTTTATATATAAATTTCTTTGGACCTAGCCATGGGGCAAGGTATTGTTTTAGTTAACTCAGCGCTACCTATTCAAAAGTAGCGGCACTATAGCAATTATGTATGTATTTTGCTTTTTCTTTAGATATAAATGTCTTTGGTTACAAAAACAAAAAATACATTTTATGGAATGAAACGAAAAACCAACAAAGCTTAACAGAAAAACCCAATCAGGTTTACTATATCTCCTATAGTAGCCACAGAATTGGAGATATTTTATATGGAATATCCTAAGAAAATGCATCGGAAAAGAATATGAAAATTTCATAAAACGATTTTTAAATAGTTACGTCTATGAAAATGCCGATGTTCTACCCTTCTGTAGGTACGCCATGTCGTTGCAAGCCAGATTTGTTGAGAAACTTGAGCTACACGATAATTTGCTTGTTAGCCAAATATACGAAAACGAGAAAAACACCATCAATGGACGTATTAACGACAATCCAGCTCCTCTGGACCATACCTCATTCTATATGAGCCCAGCCTCCAGCAATCATAGGGGCTGAAGATGATATACGTATATACTAAATTTTGCATGAACTGTAATATGAATATGTTTGGTCAATTTATGTAACAAAACTTTTGTTATTTAGTTTTAAATAACATTTATTTAGTTTTAGTAATGTTATTTGCAGAGGTCTGCTCTGTTAGCGACTTTAACAATGTTGCTTTTTACGTTAACTTAGTTATTACAGTAGCACACATATAAATCTAAGAATGTTATTAATTCTCATAGTATGTAAGACAATAAATGTAATCGAACAAGAAGAAGACTTAATAACATTTTTACTTACTTAACAGAAAATAAAAATAGATACAGAAAAATTGTACAAATTTGTATGGAAAATTTAGAGGTACCTTCACATTTTCACTCATAACTTTTGAACCGCTAAACCGATTTCGGGAGGATGTTCAATAATCTGGGTAAAAATAGGCACCCCCGCTTGCGTCTTCGCGTCGTGATCGCCATTTCAACAGACAGACAGACAGACAGACGGACATAGCTAAATCGACTTAAAATTACATAAGGATCACGAATATATATACTTTATGGGGTCTTAAACCTATATTTCGACATATTACAAACGGAATGACAAACTGATATATACCCTCACCATATATGGTAGAGGGTATAAAAAGTGCTTTAATTTTGGAAAAATACATTTAATAACTATTTTTAAAAAAAAAAATCTTGTATTTTTAAAAAAGTACGCACTGACTAGTTTTAACGCGTAGCAAGGTCTACCCGGGTTTTCGGTAGACCGTAAGACAGGGTATACCGGGTTTGATACCGGGTAGACCGAAACCCGGGTAATGGGGGGCTCTAGTAAAAACATTTCTTAAAGAAATATTCTTAAATTTAAGGAACTTTTTCATAGTTTCGAATTCTTATATTAATGTAGGATTCATATTTTGGTAAAATTATGGTTATTATTATGGTTATTTTAGTATATGATAACAATGTTAATGGTTGTCACAATCATAATTCCAAAAATAAATGATGCTCTTCGAATATGATTGCCCCAACCAGGTTTTTTCTTTGCGTGTGTGATTGCTTAGAAAACAGATATGTAACAAAATATACGTTTTTAATAGGTTTTTTGTTCAGGCTCTACCTTTTTTTAATGGCTCTAGCTTGTCTAAAACTTTGGGTTCTGAAGAGATCTTTTGCAGGATCGAAATATATGTATCAACCTACCCAAAAATCGTTATTTTCTTTGTTTTTGTAAATATACGGAGGTTGAAAGCTCGCTGCATATATACAAAATAGTAACGTAATTTACAAAAATGATTACATAATTTTTAATTAAAACTATGTAAATGTTTGAAGACATCGCTTCTTAAGAGGGCAAGTCAATAAGTCTTTACAAATTATATAAGCAGCACAAAGAATTTAAATAAAAGTAAGTTTTTGAAAAATGCCAAGTTACAAAAGACGACTGGGTAATTTTTAGAAAATATGTGAATCAGTTTTTTAGCAATCGATTGTTTGAACCAACTTTTGATGACATCAAACGATTCCACTTGCAAGGTATACAGTGATGTCAAAAGTGACAGCTGTCAGACGAGTGAACAAAAACTGTATGGTGAGGGTTGTTGTTGTAGTTCATGTCCTAGGCGAGAAAGAGATTTAAAAACAATGTATACGAAAAAATAATGTGTAAAAGTGAACAACTACACAGCATGTTTTAAAACATATGATCGCCAAAAGTATCAAAAAGATACCATAGAAGTGCAACATGACTGTATTTATAAAATTGTTGTTTCATAAACTTAGTACAAACTCACAACAAATTTTATACTTGGGTTACATATTGTAATAACAAAAACTGTTTTATGTTTTTATAACATTTTTGCACATAAGTAATGTATTTTTTTAATTTTATCTCAGTATTCAAAAGAACAAAACATACAACAAAGTTTCACATTTACATGATCTGTGAAATGTATAAGCAAATAAACACACTCACAAAACACATTTAATTAATCGTCAGCTCATTATTAGTTTGCCCAAAGATTTAAAAGAAAAACAATGAAAATGGTTTTCATTCTTAATTTTATATCAAAGTTGATATTAGTTATCTCAGTTATGATGCCAGATATTGAAAAACGGGTTTCAGAATTAGAAAGAGGATATTCATATTATATATAATCCATTCGCCTCTATTATTAAAAAAATGGTGAGTGGGCCAAACCAATAATAAGCTGACGAAGTGGAAAATCAGACGCAAGAAAGAGAGACAGAATAATTTGTCATACTGTTGTTTCACCTACAGTTAATCATATCTTAGTTGCTTAAGTAGTAGTCTAAATAGTAGTTTCCACGTAGTTTTCTAAAATACCGTAAAGAAATAAAGCGCTCTAATCATCGTGTCTCCACTGTGTACATTGTGTCCACAGCCATCTTCACAAGTAGTTAAGAATATCTACATTTGGGTAAATAAATTTAAACACAACCGTACAGCATCAAATTGTTGTTCGAATTGTTGCAGCATCCGGCTTATACCCCAGATTTGGTTCCCAGCGAATTTCTCCCGTTTCCAAATTTTAAGAAATGGCTCGCGGGAAAAAGATTCGAGTCGAGAGGTCATCTCCGCAACAGAAGCATATTTTAAGGATCGATGAATGAAGTGGATTGGGCTAAAAGGAGGCTATGTTGAAAAATAAAAAAATCAACCCAAAAAATGTGTGTTTCTATGTTTTGTAAAGACTTAACTTATTGATTTGACTTCGTATCATTTAAAAAAAACTACGGTTAAAAATTTGTAAAAACTTCAAAATTTATAACACAAATAATCCTTAATTTATACTGAAAAGTTCACGCAGAGAAAAAACATGATTAATGAATGGTCACTATGACCATATTTATTCATATTAGCCTAATATGTTTACCCTAATAAATTTATTATAGCCCTAGAATAAATTGAACAAAAATTTTTGGTCTTAAGCATTTTTAAATTCACCATAATAATATTTTATGGTGTTTTACACCATAAATATTAATTTATGTAAAATGTTTGCCACTATAACACATATATGTTTTCAACTACACAATTAAAATCATAATATTAGTTGCACACAAAAGTGTATGTTTATTACAAAAATTTATGTTTGCCTTTAAACACATTCTCTAAATGAGCAAACATTAATTGTCAAAATAAACAGTGTGTGTTTATAAAAAAAAAGATTTCTGCCGCGTCATTTTCCTTTCGCCAACGAACAGAAAATGACGCGGCAAGGCCATGCTGCCTTGCAAATTTAATTATATAAATTATTATACGTTTATGAAACAGGTAAGTAATTTATACATGTATAATTACCTATAAATTACATTGTCTTTCTTGCAGCTAAAAAAAAAAATATACAACATTAAAAACGTAATTGAAATTTTGACGCAGAATTTTGTGATAAGCCCCAAATTTTTTCAATAACAGTTCAACAATATATTAATACAGTCGATTTCATAATTGAAATTAAAGGTGCGTTTGTCTTTGACTTTATGTTACAAGTCTTAAGTGCGGGGCAAAAAATACTCGTATGTTTGCAATTATATTTTAATGTACATATATATGTACACCTATTTAATAAAAAATAAATCTTCGAAATTACATTTTCTATTTGTTTTATTGTGAGAACCATATAACATGTTGACATATACATTTTGCATGGTATAATAATATGATTGAGATAATAATTAGCTACAAATATTATATCTGAACATATATTGTTACTTAAAACATGTTCATAATCACAAACATTAATGATAGTTTGCGATTGTGATTGTATCAACCATGTTTTTTCTTTGCGTGTTGAAATTCAAGTTATATAAGTATTGAAGATGCCAAAAGCTGCATTCCAGATAACAGTTTTGTTTTTGGTGGCTAATAGTTAACTCACTGAAACTCAGCGTAAAAACTTATAAGAATTTTATTTTTAAAAATTGCAAACTATTTACAAAACCTGGGGTTTTAAGAATTTATTTTAACCGTAACCGCATAAGAAAATCTTGCGGTTAGGGTTAAAATGGAGAGGTTAAACCTGATAACGTCACGGTTAAAACCGCAATGCAAACTCTAGATGATACTATAGTACATTTTATGCTATGATTTAGAACTCCAAATGTGCGATAATAAAAAATGCAGCGCTGGGCCATATGATCTTTGAATGCACCTATTTTAAAATAGCGGTAATCAATTCATCTCTACTTTGGGCTGTTTATTCTTTTATTTGAAATTATACAAATAAAAAAAATGCAACGTAATGAATTAACAGTAAAAGTAAGTCAATTTTTGCTTTTCAAATAAAAGCTTCTTAAAGAATTTGTGCAATACTATTTTTTTATTAGAAACAGTTGTTGACTGATAGCAAAATAGCTATTATTTAAGCTTTAGAGGAAAGAAAATTCATGCGCGAAATTGAACTGCTCTTTAGTGTAAAAAAGCCACTGTTTGCCGTATTGCATCACGATTTCACTTAACAAAAAGTGTAGAAGAGCAGGTAGTGGTCGTCCACGAAAAACTACCGCGCGCCAAGACCGAAGGACGGCAGTTGATGTTGCTAGTTTCGCAAATTAATATATTGGTACCCTTATTGGAAATGGAGCAAATTTTCTTTCTAGACGACCGGCAAAAAACACTCATTAGTAGGGTCGACAAAAGGAAGCACATTTACTTTGCGAAACGGTATCAGCATTGGTTAAGTGAAAATCTTGTGGAGCGACGAAAACAAATCTATTTTTTTTGAGCTCCGATGGAATAAATTTCGTACGTAGACCAACTAAACATAGATGTTCACCTACACTCACAATATTAGTTCGTTAAAAATAATCTAAAAAACATATTAAATTAATCGAAAATACAATCAAAAAGAGGACTACTGATTTTTCATTATATTCAGCCCATTTTCTTGTTTATTTTCAATCATTGTTTAATAATCGACATAAGTAGTAAAAGCAATCGAAAGTAGTTCAAAATAATCATCAATTTTTAACTGGCAAAAAGTAAAAAAAAAGGATTTTTGTGGTTTGTTTTTCAAATGGAAATCTTTTTATTTGTGTGTAATTTTTCAAAACACAACACACACAGACGTATATATTTTTTTATTTTCTTGTGTGTATCTATATTTGAATAATTTCTTGTAATTTTTATTAAAATAATTTCGTATATAAACAAACTATTTTGGTAAAAAAAAACAATAAGAAATTATATGAATTTATATTTTTAAAACAGAAAACATAAAATTTAACATTTAACTGAAAATATCAACTCCTACTGAATGTCTGTAAATTTTTATAGTTTGTTTTTTGAATGACTGATTCAAATAGTTAAAAAATATATTTCTATGAATTTCAATTGATTCTTCGTTTAAAAACTAACTTTACGTATTACTTTTTAAATAAACTACATTCGGTTACGGAAAATATATTGTGAGTGTAGATATCAGTAACTTATAGTCAAACATGGTGGAGGTCCAATTATGGTGTGGGGTAAGAAGCGATATGTTTAAAATTGAATCATTCTTTATATCCCATATATATATAGGTACGTTGCCCTGTGACAGAGTCGGTCCATTGATCAAAATCGAAGGGATTTCGAACGGAAATAAATATTGTAAAATACTTGGATAAGACATGTTTCCCTATTTGCGAGAAAAAATGGCCCCTGACAGTGTATTCCGACATGATAACGATCCCAAGCACTCAAGTCGCTAAGCTCGCAGCTCTCTAAGCAACAATTATATGCATGTTTTGGATTGGCCATCACACTCCCCTGATCTCAAACCCATAGAAAACCCATGGGAGCTTGTTAATCAGGAAGTTAAAAAGAAATATTCGTCTAATCGAAATGAATTGAAATCAAATTTGAAGTCAGAATGGAACAAAATATCCCTTCCAGATTACAGGAGTAATAAACAAGTAAAAAAGGACTAAATTCGGCTGTGCCGAATCTTTGAATACCGTCCACCAATATCCTAAAAATATTGTATGGTCAACTTAGAGGCACCTTTACATTTTCACTAGTTTCTTTAACCATTGACTGCACAAAAAAAAACATTTTAAAGCATAGTTTTTGTCAAATACTCAATTTTGTTCCGGCAGCTGAATATGCCTAATGGAGAGAATGTACTTTCTCATGCGCCACGCATTGATAAATAGTTGCAACGAATATTCTTTCTTTAAAAAATTGAAGTGTGTTTGTCTAATGGAGAGAATACAGCAAAGAAATTATTTTTTTAAAGAAAGAACATGAGTTGTAACTATTTGTCAATAGATGGCCAATCAGAAGGTGCATTTTATCCATTAGGGATATTTTGCTGCAGAGCTAGTCTCCATTAGCCATATTGTGCTACAATATGTAGTAGAGTATTATTGATTTTCTATTTTCTTTGTAACATAAATGAATGTTTGCCAAAAACTATGAAAAATATATGTTTTATGTGCATATTATACCTTAATTTTTTAAATCAATATTCATTTAGATGTTTAAGAGCACAATATTGCACTTTATTTATGTGTATTTTTTATGAAAGAAAACATTAAAATAAATATACATTTGCCAATCCCTCAATTCACAAAAATACAAATAGAATAAAAAAAATACTATTTTATTACGTCAAACATTTGAAAATTTGACTTTAAAATTACGTAATAAGTCTTGTAGTAACATCTTAATGCATTAGAATTTGACGTTTGTAGTTAATTTAATATTTTTGGTAAATAAATTAATTGAAAGCCTAATCTAAGGCTATATCGCCATGGGGTGCCACCTATTCAAAAGTTGCGGCACTAAAGCAATTATGCATTTTGCTCTTTCTTTATATATAAATTTCTTTGGACCTAGCCATGGGGCAAGGTATTGTTTTAGTTAACTCAGCGCTACCTATTCAAAAGTAGCGGCACTATAGCAATTATGTATGTATTTTGCTTTTTCTTTAGATATAAATGTCTTTGGTTACAAAAACAAAAAATACATTTTATGGAATGAAACGAAAAACCAACAAAGCTTAACAGAAAAACCCAATCAGGTTTACTATATCTCCTATAGTAGCCACAGAATTGGAGATATTTTATATGGAATATCCTAAGAAAATGCATCGGAAAAGAATATGAAAATTTCATAAAACGATTTTTAAATAGTTACGTCTATGAAAATGCCGATGTTCTACCCTTCTGTAGGTACGCCATGTCGTTGCAAGCCAGATTTGTTGAGAAACTTGAGCTACACGATAATTTGCTTGTTAGCCAAATATACGAAAACGAGAAAAACACCATCAATGGACGTATTAACGACAATCCAGCTCCTCTGGACCTTACCTCATTCTATATGAGCCCGGCCTCCAGCAATAATAGGGGCTGAATATGATATACGTATATACTAAATTTTGGATGAACTGTAATATGAATATGTTTTGTCAATTTATGTAACAGAACTTTTGTTATTTAGTTTTAATAATGTTATTTATGTATTTAGTTTAAGTAATGTTATTTACAGAGCTCTGCTCTGTTAGCGACTTTAACAATGTTGCTTTTCACGTTAACTTAGTTATTACAGTAACACACACATATAGCTCTAAGAATGTTATTATTCTCATAGTATGAAAGACAATAAATGTAGTCGAACAAGAAGAAGACTTAATAACATTTTTACTTAGTTCACTTTTGAACCGCTAAACCGATTTCGCTCATTTTAAATACCAAACTGCCCCGCTTTCGTCTTCGCGTCGTGATCGCCATTTCAACAGACAGACAGACGGACATCGCTAAATCGACTGAAAATTGCATAAGGATCACGAATATATATACTTTATGGGGTCTTAAACCTATATTTCGACATATTACAAACGGAATGACAAACTGATATATACCCTCACCATATATGGTGGAGGGTATAAAAATAATGAATACGATAAAAAATATTAGTTGTAGTGCATCCAGTTTTATAAGAAATATTAATTTAATTTAAATAAACATGTTGAATTGTAAACAGCTTAATTTTTTTTTGCTCGCGCAGTGTTAGTACTTATCTCATTAAATAACCAAAAAAAATATCATTTAACTTATTTTGACATAGTAACTTAAACTAGTTAACCATAACTGTAGAGAACAAAAATCAAAAAAACAAAAAGCGAGGTAAATTAGATACCGTTATTATCAAAGAGACACACTAAAAGATCATATAACCCAGCGTTTTCAATTTCTTTAATATGGTCGTTATCAGAGATACTCGTGTTTAAGGATTTGTGGGTTCTAAAGTAGTTTCCCACACTACAGTGGAAGCTATGGGAATATGTGTCTTGTTATTTTTTTAATATCAAAATGGTATCACGACAAAAGTTTGCATATATTTCGACACGTACTTAGCTGACAATTTTAGCCGCAAAAAAAGAATTTGTTTATAGTTTTGGTTTTTAGCGGTTAATTGTTTAGGCATATGTTTACGTCTGATTTTTAGAAAGCTTTGTTATTTAGCACCTTTTGTTTTATATCATTGAATCTGATTAAATATAAAAGGACACAAATCAAATATGTTATAATATAATTTTACCGAAAATATCGATTAAGAAAATATTTTGTTGACATGTGTAATACATGATTTGCAATTTTTTTTTTAAATGGTTAATGAATAAATTTATATTTTCCAATTTTTGTCTTAATTAAAAGCCTTAAGCTTAATGTTTATGTTAAATTTCGATTGAATTTTCAAATGTGTAATGTGTTATCTGTGATTATGTAAATAATTGCATTTTAGGACATTGGTAGAAGGTATTCAAAGATTCGAGAGTCCGGACGTGACATCAGTGATTACCATAAAAACTGATTTAAATGAAGCTTTATATTTGTTGGTGCCTAAACCGATAGTGTCAAGTGCTCATATTTTGATTACAAAAAATCAGCTAGATTTAATTGTTGCAAAGCTTGGACTTTCACAACGCAAGTCCGAGGAATTGGCTAGATTTTCAAAATTAAATTGGCCTCTAGGAACGTTTTATTTTTGCAGAGACGTCAACAAACTAATGAGCAAAATGGACATTCATTACAATGCAGATAAGTAGAGACTTTTCAGTGATAGCTCCAAAACTAATTTATAAGCAGTGTTGCTCCATCAAACAAATACATGCCCATTAGTACCAATTACCTACAGTGTAGAAATGAACAAGACGTACGACTCATTAGAAACTATTCTCCAAGAAGTAGACTACAATAAACATCAATTTTGGTTCCGAAATTACATATCACGATATAGGTGAAAAGAGGACTGGTTCCAAAAGTACCTACCACGTGACAGGTTCAAAAGTCTCGACATGTTCTTTTAGACCAGTCCTGTGACATGTCAAAGAGGGCAACTGAACCCCTCCTAGGACAAGCCCATGCTAAAGTGACCAGTCCCTATCACAATGAACCGGTGACGTGACGTGTTCTGGAATTGGTCCTTTTCCCGCAGAGATGTAAAACTCGGTCTAGTGAAAAGTTTCCAGAAACTGTAGCTAAGAGAAAATAAGTTAATACTCACCGAAAATAAATTAAAAGTAGGCAAATTTATAAAATATGTATATTTTACTTAACAAAAATATGACATATGTATAATACTTTTCTTCCTTCAGATGTTATGATTAGCCCGCACATTCGGAAAATTTTCAAAAAGCAGGCATTTGCTATTATCTTAAATAAAAAGGAACTGATTGTTTGGTGATCTATTACAGAGTTTATAAACGGATTGTTGGAAAAAATATGTCTTAGAACTATCATAGCTCTGTTCACTGAATGAGGAATGCTTTCTTCAAAATTATTGTAGTGACGATGATTCCCTACAGCATCTAGCTCAAAAAAGACCTAGAACTCTTGTATATAGCGTAGTTTTTTGTTGTATAAAATATATAATAAATTTCACACTAAATTGTGAAATTTTTTTAAATAAATTTTTTAATTAATAACCTATACAAGTTATTCAAATATCACTAAACAAAAAAAAAAACATATTTCGTAACACATTACAATACCATACTTTTTGTACAGACAAATTAGTCCTAACGTGTACGTGCATGTTCTGGAATTACTGACTAATTCAAAACGTAACATTTTTTAAATTCACCTAATTTCAAAAACGGTGTTCTTGAATTCATACGATTTCAATGTTTAGGTTCGAAACATATTTTAGTTGTCAAAAACAAAAAAAAGTACAAAATTCCCTTTAGTTTCATGCAAACAATAAATTCCAGTTTAACTTTTTCCTTTTTTTACTACCTAAAATAGACCTAACGCGAATTCTATTTCCGGGATCTTAAAAGGAAATGCATATTTGGAATCGTGAGGAAATTTTCTTTTATTTGACTTGACATTTTGGACCATATAACCATATAAAAAAAATTATTTTTTAATTCCTGAAGGGGTCATATATAATTTTTAATTTTTGAGGCATGTCCGAATAACTAAATTATTGTCAAAAAATTTAAATATTTTAGATGTTTTTAAAAATTCATTTTTTAGTGTTAACAAATGTTAAAATGGTAAAAAAATAAGCTTGTAATTAATAAAAATAATTTCAAATTATATGAGCCAAGTGTTTTTTTTTTCACAACATATGTTTTATAACAAAAAATCACATACTAATTGAATTTACCAGCTAACTTGTAAAAAATAGTTTTTGGCGCAACGGGATTATAGAACATAGACGATTATTTTCACCCTAATAAAAAAATGGTGAAAAATAAAGTTACTTTAAGGCTATAAAAAATCAATTAGAGTTAACTTTGCAAAACCCTTTGAGTGTTTTGATATACTAATGGTAAATTTTCATTTACCATTGGACTTATTCGGGAAATTTTTTCTTGTTGCACAGTGTAATAGTAAAGTAAAACAAACATGAAACTATTTATTGTCTCTATGATTGTTCTGGAATAGTAAATATGTGTTGGTGATTGAAATCGATTTTCAGCAGAAAATGTTATACTCAGTTATTTGTAAAGACATAATGGATGTGTATTAAAGAGACATGTAATTTTAGGATATTTGCTGCAATGGCGATGACAGACTTGAGAAAATAATCATAATAATAGTATACTAAATGCCACAAAGATACAACAAATTTTTATAAACAAAAATATCTATGACATACTTCATGTTACTGATAATATTAATTTCAAAGTAATTGTGAAAGTATTTCTTGGCAAATAATTATCCAATAATATTGTCATATTTTATAACAACTATGGCTCTGTGCGAGGTGGCTAAATAAAATCTAAACTAAATACAAATTGAAAATATTATCATAGAAATATAGAAACCACAATTTAATTTAAAATGTAATTAAACTCTTACAAGCATTGACCTTCAGTTTTTCCTGACACATAATCATTTTACTTGGTCGTCTTTTTTATTATTTTAATTAAGGCTGCACATTTTAGGTATGAAATTTCAATAGAAAATATAAAAAGAAAGAACTAATAATATAAAAACCATATTGTTGTTAATTATATTTTCTACAAAAAAAAGCTTAATTATCTTTAACATCGCCGTTCTAATAATTATAATGTAATTGCAATATCAAGTAATACAACATTTACGTTCACATACTTATGTAAGGATTAGCATGTTAATACGCTTTGTCTGTATTACCACCACGTCTATCACGCTATTATTAATACCGCTAGGAAAATTTTAAGGTTAATATGAAACTAACAATTGCCAACGTAAGCGTCAGTCACGTATTTATTGTTGCCGATATTGTGGACGAAATAATTATTGGTGCAGATTTTATGATTAGTCACGGCATAAGCCTACATATGGGGCAAAAGTTATGATTTAACAGAATGTTGATATATCCCTTTGTGTTGGATATGAACGCGAGGATCAGGTAAGAAAGATAGTTTCCATCAGCCACCAAAAACTACCAGCACGGGCAGAAACTTTAGTATGGGTGCGTATGGAGGGAGTTTGTTAGGACAGCAGCTTGTGGGTGGTAGAACCATAAGAAATAAAAAGTGACCTAATAACAGCGAAAGCCCTCGTGAAAACCAGCAAAGACAAAAGAGTTCCTGTAAGAGTACTGAATCTATCAAATTGTGAAAAAGTTGTCAGAGCGAACTCTGAAATAGCCAAATGTACTGCGTAAGAAGCAATAATAAGTTGCGAAAAGAACTTGGAACCTTCCAATGCGCCCGTCGAAGGTCGAGAGATGCTGGCAAAATATGGGGAAAAAATGGGTAAAAGAACTGGCGCCTCCTGATAGAAATAAAGCCAAACAGCTAATCAGGAAATACGGCTCTGTCTTCGCCATGAAAATCCAAAGTCAAGGAAGAACAGCGATTGTAAAACACCGAATAAATACTGGTGAAGCTATGCCAATTAAGCAGGCGCCCAGAAGTATTACTCTAGCAAAACGAAATGAAGTATAGGAGTTAGTCAACGAAATGGAGCGTAGTGGAGTAATCGAACCATCTTCTAGCCCATGGAGCTCGCCTATAGTTTTAGTTAAGAAAAAAGATGGCAGCACCCGTTTCTTTGTTGATTACAGAAAACTAAACGATCTCACCAAGAAGGACAGCTATCCACTACCGAGAATTGACGACACGCTAGCAGGAACCAAATGGTTCTCCACATTGGACTTGCAAAGTGGTTATTGGCAAGTAGAAATTTGTGACCAACACAAGGAGAAAACTGCCTTTAGGTGGAGGATTATGGGAGTTTAATGTGATGCCCTTTGGACTCTGCAATGCTCCAGCAACATTTGAGCGGTTAATGGATAATGTGCTGAAAGGACTCCACTGGAAAACTTGCCTAGTGTACCTTGATGAAATTTATGTCATGATAAAAACTTTTGATGAACACCTGAAAAACTTAGCAGAAGTTTTAAGGCGAATATCTGCCGCTGGACTCAAGCTTAGCGCAAAGAAATGTACACTGTTCCAGAGGGAAGTCAAGTATTTAGGGCACCGCGTAACTGCAGAGGGTATATCAACTCTTGGCGGCGGTAGAATGTGTAAAGCACTACCACAAGTATCTGTACGGTCAGCACTTTCAACTAAGAACCGACCATTCTGCACTCAGGTGGCAGCTGCAATTTAAACAACCAGCATCGAGCACAGGAAAGGCATAAAGCATTGCAATGAGGACGCTCTTTCAAGACGCCCCCTGTAATTTAGAGTGCAAACATTGTTCGAGGACTGAAGGAAAAGAGTGCATTTTTGATATAAGACTAACGTATATTGAGTCAAGTGAAGCCTGGTCGGCGGCGCAACAGAATGACCCCATACTGTCAAAAATTATGTCAGCCAAAGCAGAGGACAGGAGGCGTACCCGTGAACAAATATTAGCTGAAATACAGCTAATGAAAGCGTATTGGGCCCAGTGGAACAGTCTACGGGTAATTAATCACTGCTTATACCGTGTATGGGAAAGTGCGGACGGCAAAACCGAGACAAAGCTAATTGTGGTGCCGTCAAGCAAAATAGGCGAAGTGTTAAAAGAATTCCATGACGGTCCCAGTGTGGTGATCGACTATTTCAGTAAGTGGCCTGAGGTATACGCTATACCGAACCAGGAAGCCAGAACGGTAATAAGCGCATTTGTGAACAACTGGGTGTGCCGCTACGGTGTTCCATTAGAATTACACTCTGATCAGGGAAGGAATTTTGAATCTGCTATTTTCAAGGAAATGTGTGAGTTGTATGGAATAAGAAAAACAAGAACCAACCCGCTGCATCCGAAATCTGATGTTATGGTCGAAAGATTCAATCGCACTTTAGAAGAGTACTTAGGAAAAGTGGTTAGTACTCATCAGAAAGACTGGGACGAACACATCCCCAAATTTCTGCTGGCATATAGATCGGTTGTTCACGATTCCACCTCCCGAACACCTGCAAAAATTATTTTTGGAACGGAACTTAAATTGCCTGGCGAATTAGAATTTTGTGTTAAGCCCGCCGCTATAGATAAAGACAACGACAACGCTTCCCGGGAACAAGAAGACCTTAACGAGCTTTATGAGTTTGTTCGCAATCGAATTAAAATAATCAGCGATAAGATGAAAGCGAGGTACGATAGGGCAGCAAATTCTGAAGGATTTAATGAGTGTCATTTGGTTCTGCTATTTAACCCGCAACGAAAGAAAGGATTATCTCCCAAACTATAAAAGCATTAAGACAGACCCTATAGAGTAATTAAAAGGTTGAATGATGTGGTATACAGAATACAGAGAGAGCCCAAGGTCCAAAATGAAGGTTGTTCATCTAGAACAACTAGCCAACTATGGAAAAGGAATAGCTGTGTCTATTCGGAACGAACAGGCTTAAGTGGGCGGCAGTGTTACAAGAAATTTCTACAACTAGAAATTTCTTCACACGGATTTTGACAGCTGGAAAAATCTAGTGTCGTAATAAACTGGAAATAACTAGAATACCTGACTACTCATATAAATACTATTACTCGTTGACGCAGCAGTTCAGTTTATAAAATAAAACGCTGGAGTGTTAAGAACTAAAGTGTGGCTAAAGTTTAGTCTATTTATACCGTGTGAATAAAGTGTGCTATTTAAGTGTTTTTCTGTAATTTTTAGTGCCTGTTATAAATAAATAGACTAGAGTATTCAAAAACCGAAATCCGGTCAACCGGTTTCTTTATTTTTAAAAACCGATCGGTTTCGAATATTTTGTAAATTTGAAGAAAACCGAAAAACGGTCTTTTTTGTTCGGTTAACCGGTTTTTTTAATTACATCACCAACTGGGTAACTTGGTCTATTTTATTTTTTCCGAAAACTTATAATCGTTTGTTTGGTTATGAAGATTTAGATGTAAGTCTGATATATTCCGATGAAGACTTAACTTTGGATATTCCAAATTCAAATAGTTTAATTTTTGATCTAAATAACACAATAAACAGTATTCAAAATCCTAAAAAAGAGACTGTACAAAATCATTCATCATTATATGATGATTTCATATATCTTGATAAATGCGACAACAGAACTGAAAAGATGGAAAATTTATATAATTGTCTTTTGACTATTTGTCCAACATCTACTATTAGTGAAATAGTATTTTCCACTTCTAACTTTATCAAAGCAAAAAAAAATCGTCTTAAACGAAACATTTAAATTGCATATTATTTCTAAAATATTATTTTAGAACTGAAAAATAGATTTTCTGTTTACATATTTAAAATGTAATATTAAAAAATACTTATTTAATGCCAAATGTTTTAAACGTTCAAATTACTAACGTACCTAATTTTACCAATTTACAAACTTAATGATCTCTATTCATTTGATATGAATATAGTTTTATAATATTTATTTTTAATTTTAATATTAATTTTTTGTTGAAATATATATATATATTTTTATGTATGAAAATGCATTTTTAGTTTGACTCGAGATTATAGGAAAAGTTTTTTCAAATGAAAAATTTTTTCCTTATTTTTTAATTTTAGTAAACATGGAGAATACACAGAAAAAGTTATTAGACACCAGCCGAATGGAATGCATTTTCTGGTCAGCTACGACTTTCATCAACATTCTTTGTGCCGAAATACCAATTGTAAATATCTCTATTTAACTCACAAATCAACGGAAAAAACTATTTTATGTTGATTTTTATTATTGAGTACAGATGAAATTTACTAACTATTTTTGTGTTATTTATATTCTCCTTTGTTTACCGTATGTCCAAATTAGCTATTAGCTAATACTAAAGACATGTGTTTTTTAAAATTGTTTTTACATATGTTTAAACAATTCTTTTAACCGTGTCAAGTTATATTTTAATATTGAAGTTTATATTTTATAGTTGATCTTTTTAATACTTATATGTATGAAAATGCATTTTTAGTTTGACTCGAGATCATAGGAAAAGTATATATATATATATATATATATATATGCACAGCACATGTTGCGGGGACGGGTTTTCGTTCCACAAGTTACTATGAAGACATTTTGTTACTTTGGGGACTGTCCACAAACTTTTCATTATTCTACTGTTTACACTGAAGACATTTTACTGGATACAGCTCATATTACGGGGTCTTTTTTCGCTATATATACAGATGTCTTCAAAGTATGTGAAATGCATATATATATATTTATATATATATATATATTTATATATATATATATATATATATTTATATATATATATATATATATATATATATATATATATATATATATATATATATATATATATATATATGCATTGCCCATACTTTGAAGACATCTGTATATACAGCCAAAAAAGTCCCTATAAAATGCGCTGTGTCCAGTAAAATGTCTTCAGAGTAAACACTAGAATAATGAAAAGTTTAAGGACAGTCCCCAAAATAACAAAATGTCTTCATAGTAACTTGTGGAACGAAAACCCGTCCCCGCAATATGTGCTGTGCATATATATATATATATATATATATATATATATGAGCAATGAATATATATATATATATATATATATATATATATGCATTTCTCATACTTTGAAGACATCTGTATATACAGCCAAAAAAGACCCCGTAATATGAGCTGTATCCAGTAAAATGTCTTCAGTGTAAACAGTAGAATAATGAAAAGTTTAAGGACAGTCCCCAAAGTAACAAAATGTGTTCATAGTAACTTGTGGAACGAAAACCCGTCCCCGCAACATGCGCTATGCATATATATATATATATATATATATATATATATATATATATATATATGTGCACAGCGCATGTTGCGGGGACGGTTTTTCATTTCACAGGTTACTATGAAGATATTTTGATTCTTTGGAGACTGACCTCAAACTTTACATTAATCTACTATATACACTGAAGACATTTTACTGGATACAGCGCATATTATAGGGACATTATATATATATATATATATATATATATATATATATGCATTGCCCATACTTTGAAGACATCTGTATATACAGCCAAAAAAGTCCCTATAAAATGCGCTGTGTCCAGCAAAATGTCTTCAGAGTAAACACTAGAATAATGAAAAGTTTAAGGACAGTCCCCAAAGTAACAAAATGTCTTCATAGTAACTTGTGGAACGAAAACCCGTCCCCGCAATATGTGCTGTGCACATATATATATATATATATATATATATATATTCATTGTGCATACTTTGAAGACATCTGTATATACAGCCAAAAAAGTCCCAATAATATGCGCATTTTTAATAAACCTTTTTTATGCTTAAAATGTTTTTTAACTAATATGTATTTGAAACTTGAATTAAGATTTAATGAATACCGCTGTAAGTATGAGAATAGAGAATATAAATATGAAACTTCTTTAGATATAGTTCAAACATTTTAACTTATTGAAACCAAGTATGTAACTTCTTAAATTTAAGGAAATGTTTTCTTTAGCATTCCTAAAAAGGTTTAGAAAATTTTTAACCTATAAAATTCTCATTTGGTTTATAGTTTATATTGCATAACTAATTTAGTTTATACTTTAACATTTAAGTAATAAATTTTAAATTGAAATTTGTATGTATTAACGAAAATAATGTGTCCCAAGAAGAACGCAATTTTTAAATTTTAAATAAAACACAGATATTAAAAAAAAAAATCGTGAAACTTTATTATATCGTAAAGTAGACAGAATGAGGTTATGTATGGAACAACATATCGTGCAGATGGCCGCCGCGGCTTTGCTGGCATGCACGCGATCTTTTAATGAAATTTTCAATGACCGTTTTGCATGAATGCTGCGGTATTTCATTAATGCAGCGTCCAATTTCCTCTTTTAAGGCTTGAGTCGTCGTCGGCTTATTCGCGTAAACCATCGACTTCAAAAAACCCCAAAGAAAAAATCTAATGGTGTTAAATCGCACGATCTAAGCGGCCAATTCTGATCTCCAAAACACGAAATAACACGACCGGGAAATGACTGATGCAGCAATTGAATCGTTTCTCTGGCTGTATGACATGTGGCGCCGTCTTGTTGGAACCACATGCCCTCCACATTCATTTCTTCGATTCTAGGCAAGAAAAAACTGGTTATTATTTCACGATACCGAACACCATTGACTGTTTGCGCTTGACCTGCCTCATTTTCTTAAAAAAAGGTCCAATGATTCCTCCAGCCCAAAAACCACACCACACAGTGACACGTTGAGGATGCATTTGCTTCTCGTGAATCACTCGAGGATTTTCCTCACCCCAAATGCGACAATTCTGCCTATTGACGAAGCCATCAAGATGAAAATGGGCCTCGTCACTGAGGATGATTTTATCGGCAAAATCAGCATTTTCATGTTGTCTCTCCAATACCCAATTAACGAACTCCCTTCGCTGTCCATGGTCAGCTGGCTTCAGTTCCTGATTCAATTGAACTTTGTATGCATGAAGATGCAAATCTTTCGTCAAAATTCGCTGCAAAGTGGATTTGGAGACACCAATTTGCTGAGCTCGGTGTCGAATTGAGGTGGATGGAGTTTGAGCGACATCATCACGTACAGCTGCGACATTTTCGGTCGATCGACCTGGTCGATGGCGCGTTGTTGTCTTTACATCACTAACAGACCCAGTTTCGGCAAATTTATCCATTAATCTCTTTACAGTTGACTCTTTTGGAGCATTATTGTGACCCCAAATCGATCGCAATTTGCGAACTGTAGCCGCAAAACTTTCACCATTTTGGTAAAACAATTTCACAATGAGAATGCGTTGTTCATTCGTGTAGCGCTCCATTTTTACTAACCTCGTACCTTCTACTAGCAAACAATAACAATTGTTCAAATGTCAAACAATGACACTTCGAATGTTGCCAGATTTAAAAATTACGTTCTTCTTGGGACACCCTTTATTTTCGTTAATATCCATATACAAAAAAAAATTAAATTGATTACTTAGATTTCATGATGCAAACTAAAATACTTATATATCTAAAAGTTTGAACTTAATGAGAATTACAAATAAATAAATATTAATAAGTGAAATTTGTGTGTGAGTATTTTGAATGTACATAACATCAAAATAATTTATAAAGTAAAAACAAAGTTTATTCAGCATTACCACGGGTTCAAGAGTACTAAAATTTAAGAAAAATGTACTCGTTTACAAGTTTATGTAAACAATATACTAAAATTTAAGAAAAAATGTACTTACTTTAAGAAAAAAATTTACTTATTTTAAGTAAAGTATTTGTACTTGTTTTTAAGAAAAGGGAATACTTGACATAAGTTAAAATTTATTTGGAGCCAAATCACTCCCAAATTTCTTAAAATTTAGTTAAATTTCTTAATATTTGGTGAATATTTTTCTGAGTGTAGCATAAAATGCAGTATTATCTAGCGTTTGCATTTCGGTTTGAACCGTAACGTTACCGGGTTTAACCTCACCATTTTAATCGTAACCGCACGATTTTTTAATGCGGGTATGGTTAAAAACACAGGTTTTGTAAATAATTCAATATAAAAATGGTTTAAAAAAATTAAAATTTTTGCAATTTTTAAAAATAAAATTCTTATAAGTTTTTGCGCTGAGTTTCAGAGTAATTAACTACACTGTCCAACAAATTAAGACTTTTTGAATGGAACAGAATAGCGACCCCATAATTCTGAAAGGGTATGTTGAGTAGATCATTTTTGTAGAACAAACTTATGGTCCAGCACGTCTGAGTTTTTTTTTTACAGTGGGTCAAAGTTTTCATTTTTTGGTCGAAGGGAGCATTATACTATATGAAAAAAATGCTGTAAGTTAATGTCTGAGAGAATTCTTATGGTCAGAGTTGTATTGTGGAATTGTATGAGGATTATTTTTGTGGAAGATCTTAATCCTCTAACTGGTCTCTTTATGGGCCAGTTTGATCCTTTTTTCGAGAAAATCAAAAAATATCCTTTAAAAAAGGACATTTAAGGATTAAAATTTCTACGAAAATGTTTGCCGAAAAATTTCAGTGGGGGTCACCAAAGACACCAATGTTGTCATTTTTTTTTTTTAAAGAAACACTTGGGAAATTCTTCCAACTTATTACTCGTTATGTGTTGTTTTCTTTGGAAAGGGGATAGAGGAGAGATCAAAGTTGGTGAAAGATGAAACACTGTAATTGCGGGCGATGATAAATCTTAGAACAGTTGTTGCGAAAATTGTTGAAGCTTTTTAGCTAAAAGCCCTGTTCTGTTATTTTAGTTCGGTAGGGTTAAATGCAATTAAAACACCGAATGATGACGTTCCAATATGTATGCCGTCGCAAGGAATCGAACCCTCAACCTTCTGTGTAACAATCCAACGCGCTAACCATTACACCACAACGTCCTGATAGTTTTAATAGTACCACAAAAAATGCTTAAGTATCATCCCTGTCCTCAACAGTGTTTTTGTTACAAATAATGTAAACAACTTGAAAAGTGAAATTATGGAGGAAAAAAATGCTTGTGAAAAATCTTTTGGATGTGAAAACAATTTTTGTGATAAAATCAAAATTTTTAAGTGAAAAAAAAATTTGTAGTGAATAAAAAATAATATTCATTTCTAAGAGACTGCTAAAAAAATAAGAGAAAATATTTTATTTGCTTGTCGCAACTATGAAACTGTACTATGTAAAATAAACCAATTTTTTCTGCCGGAAATTAGAAATTTTGTATGTTTTTACACACCCGGTTAAAAATATGTACATATGTTCATGTTTCTCTATGTATGGATGATCATATATGATTCCATACATGAACATTAACGAAAATTGAGGTAATATGTAAATACATTAGCACACATGTTCATACATGTACATAAATGAAACTTTAGTTTCATATTCATATATGAATACATATGTTTATTCATATATGTTCATGCATTTTTGTTTTAATGTAAATTGGAAAGACTTTTTTTGTATTAAATAAGTTATTTTTTTAATTATTAAGATTTTAATACTAAGTGATATTCTTAATACATAACTAACAACAAATTAACAAAACTTTAAGTCCAAATTTTTAAAATGAATCTTTTTCGTATTAATTTGCAAAAATGTTAAAAGATTTTCTTAAATTTAACATATTAAGATGATCTACATATCTAAAATTGAAAAAGAATCCTAATAAAGCTGGGATTTTTTATAAAAGTTGAGAAATAAAAAAATATGATTCAAATCAAACAAGCAAAAAAGTTATAGTCGCTCAAGTCCGACCATGAGATACCGAACACTACAGTATGATATCAGATTTCCGAATTCCGGGAAAGGCTCTGATTATATTATATGGGCAGAAAAATTAAAGGTAGAATAAATATAAAAAATCTTAATCAAACTGCTGAAAATGTTCATTTAAGCAAATACCGAAGAGGTGTATATATATGAGGACTAGGTCCAAATGCGGTCCGTTTTTCTTTAAATTTAAATATGGTCAATCATCAATTTAAATAAATCAAATATTTTAATGATGGGCAACCATTGCCTTTCAGAATAGTTCAAAAATTAAGTAAATTTTTACTCTCCGTCCATGAGTTGCGTCGTGTGTCTTTCCAGCCAGTTCTTAATAAATTTGTTGGTAACAATGAAAGAGCAATCAATTTCCGATATGCAGTTTTTGCAGCATTCGACATTCTTATAAAATTTTAGAGCAATTGGTTTTCCATGACATTGCGTCTTAGGTTAGGTTAGGTAGATGTGGTAGCCTGCCAATCAGACTCACTTAGACTATAAAGTCCCTTGTGATACCACGGAGGCTAGTGAAAATTATATCACTAGCTTCCCCCGTCGAACCATCCCGATTGCCTCAAAAAGCCCCTAAGTCGGCCGATATCGATATCAGCCAAATCACCCATGTCCTCAAAGAAACATGAGCCCAAATGCAGTCTCTCCTGCGAGCCAGGGCAGGACAAGTGCAGAGAAGGTGCTCCACATACTCCTCCTCCTCTTCGTCACCACAGCTTCTGCAAAAGTCACTAGCCGCAACCCTCAACCTAACTGCGTGTCTCCCAATCAGACAGTGTCCCTTCATGACGGACACAAGTGACAGCAACCTGTGCGTGCGCTTCCTATCCAGACGGGGCCACATCTATCTGGAACGAATACAACCACGGACAGGCCCACCTCTCTCTTGCCAACCCATAAGCACTCTCACGCAGCCGAAACTTGCAAGTGGCCAGAGGCATGCCCATAGATTATAATTCGCCATTTAGAGCCGTCGGTATAGGAGTCGACACAACGCCCCCCATTGGGAGTTCCGTGTTTCCACGAATCTCTATACGGTATGAGCGTCTGGTGCCTCTTGTCGAACATTGGTTCGGCCATAGTGTAGTCAATGATGCCTGGAAGTTCAGGCATCATGTTAAGGATTACACTGTGACCATAGCCACTGTCCGACCAAAGTGACAACGCCCTCAACTGGACTACTGCAGCTGCAGCAGTATGTGAACCAATTATTTCCAAAGACAGCAAATGCAAAATAACATTCAGCGCATCAGATGGGGTGATATGAAGCGCACCCGTGATGCACATGCCAGCCATCCGTTGAACCCTATCCAGCATCCCACGCTATGTGGGCCTCTGGAGAGCTCTCAAACAGACGATAACACCATACAGCATTATCGGTCGTACCACTGCCGTATACAGCCAGTGGACAATCCGAAGTCCCAAACCCCATTGCCTCCCTATTGCCCTCTTGCACGCATAAAGTGCCACTGTGGCCTTCCTTGCCCTGTCCCTAATGTTGAGCCTGAAGTACAGCTTCATATCCAACAGTACCCCAAGATACTTGGCACAGTCCGCGAAAGGAATTTCAGTGCCCCCCAAGGAGATAAGTTCCACTAATCGAATCTTATATCTCCTGGTGAACAGAACAAATTCAGTCTTGCACAGATTCACCGCAATACCTTTATAACGCGCCCACATCTCCGTAGTTAGAAGTGCCCCCACAAGGACATCCCTGAGTGTATCAGGAAACCTTCCCCAGACTGCCAATGCCACGCCGTCGGCATATGCGACAACTCTAACACCAATCCCCTCAAGTGACAACAGACATTCACTCCAAGACCAGATAGCGCCGCAGCTATCGCATCTGGAGTAACGTTATTAAACACTCCCTCTATATCGAGAAATGCCACCATGGTATACTCCCTAACGGCGAGCGAACCCTCAATGTATCCGACCAGGTTGTGGAGGGCCGTTCAGTGGACCTACCCCTGCAGTAGGCATGCTGGCGACTCGACAGCAGCCTCTGATCAATATTGTCCCTAAGATACCTGTCAATGAGTCTCTCCAGTGTTTTCAGAAGAAACGATGACTGACTGATAGGCCTGAAATCCTTAGGTGTGAGAGGATTTCCTCGCTTTAGAATAATGACCACTTTGGTCTCCCTCCACATAATAGGGACAAAGGCTAGGTTAGGAATCAGTGTATCCGCCACCACTTGCAGTTCACACGGCCAGATCATGTCTGGTCCGGGTGACTTAAAAGGTCTGAAGCTACTAATAGCCCATGCAATTCGGGATTCGTTACAATCTTCCTGGCAGCGGCCGAAGGTTGACTTGATGCAGTAATAACCGCAGAAGTTTTATTTCGGCAGTTACCAGGGAAGTGAGCATCCAGTTGCAGCTCCAGTGATTCCCTACTGGATGTTGTCCAATCCCCCTGCGGTTTCTTAAGGTATCCTACCGTGCATTGTGTGAAAGCCAAAATGCTCCTTAGCCTTGCAGCCTGAGAGGTGTCCTCAACATTGCTGCAGAATTCACCCCAGGACCCATTCTTAGCCCTCCTCAATGCACTCTTGTATATTCTAAGTTTATCCTTATAAACGTCCCAGTCCTGTGAAACCCTTGTGGACTTTGCCCTGTTAAGCTCTGGCGACCACCATTGCGGTCGTTTCCTACCCCTAGCCTTACCTTTGGGACATGAAGCTGGCAGCGAGTCATTATTGACCCTCGTGACCTGTTCCACTGATCGCTCAATGTCCCCATATATCCTGAACGTTCATGTCAGATACCCCCGAAAATAATCTGCAGAATGTTTCCCTGTATTTCGCCCAGTCTGCTTTCCGAACGTTCGGTGGAAAAGCTATGTCTGTCTGAAATCATTTATAGCTCTATTTATTTATAACAGTCACTAAAAATTACAGAAAAATACTTTAATAGCACACTTTATTTACACGATGTAGATAGACTAAACGCTAGCCACACTTTAGTTCTTCACACTCTGCGTTTTACTTTTGAACTGAACTACTGCGTCACCGAGTACCAGTATTTCTATGAGTAGTCAGGTAGTCTAGTTATTTCCATTTTATTACGACACTAGATTTTTCCAGCTGTCAAAATTCGTGTGAAGAAATTTCTACAACTAGAAATTTCTTGTAACACTGCCACCCACTTAAGCTTGTTCGTCCCGAACAGACATAGCTATTCCTTTTCCAAAGTTGGCTAGTCGTTCCAGATGAACCACCTTCATTTTGGACCTTTGGCTCTGATCTTTCTGTATTCTGTATACCACATCATTTAACCTTTTAATTACTCTATAGGGTCTGTCCCAATGCGTTTGTAGTTTGGGAGATAATCCTTTCTTTTGTTGCGGGTTAAACAGCAGAACCAGCTGACCCTCATTAAACCCTTCAACCCCAGTCCTTCTGATGTGCACTGACCACTTTTCTTAAGTATTCCTCTAAAGTGCGATTGAATCCTTCGACAATACCATCAGATTGTGGATGCAGCGGGGTGGTTCTTGTTTTTCTTATACAATACAACTCACACATTACCTTGAAGATAGCAGATTCAAAATTCCTTACCTGGTCAGAGTGTAATTCTTATGGAACACCGTAGCGGCACACCCAGTTGTTCACAAATGCGCTTATTATCGTTCTGGCTTCTTGGTTCTGTATAGCGTATACCTCAGGCCATTTACTGAAATAGTCAATCACCACAAGAACGTAACGGTTTCACTGACACGGAAAGGGCCTGTTACATCCATTGCTATCCGCTTAAATGGGGCACCTGAGTTGTATTGTTGCAGTTGCCCACGACTTCTCCTTACTGGTCCTTTAGCTGCGATGCATTGCGAGTAATTTACTATCCAGTCGCTTACAGCTTGCTGGCAGCCGACCCAGTAGAATCGTTGTTTTGACGCCTCTAGGGTTTTCGTGACACCGAGATGACCACCACTGGGACCGTCATGGAACTCTTTTAATACTTCGTCTATTTTGCTTGACGGCACCACAATTAGCTTTGTCTCAGTTTTGCCGTCCGCACTTTCCTATATACAGTATAAGCAGTGATTAATTACCTGTAGACTGTTCCACTGGGCCCAATACGCCTTCATTAGCGGACTTTCAGCTGATATTTGTTCACGGGTAGGCCTCCTGTCCTCTGCTTTGGCTGACATAATTTTTGACAGTATGGGGTCATTTTGTTGCGCCGCTGACCAGGCTTCACTTGACTCAATATGCGTTTGTCGAATGTCCACGATACGGTCTTTTCATTCTGCCTTTGAACTGTGCTTGCCATGTTTCCTACCCTTGCTGTGCTCAATGATAACCGGTTTTCTTACTTGAGCCTTGCGCTCATATCCAACATAAAGGGGAATTTCAACATTCCGCCAAATCATAACTTTTTGCCCCATATGCAGATTAATGCCGTGAGTAATCATGAAATCTGCCCCAATGATTCCTTCGTCCACAATATCGGCAAGAATAAATACATGATTGACGCTTACGTTGGCAATCGTTACTTTAACATTCACTTTACCATAGACAGAACCAGTCTCCCCAGTAGCTGTGCGCAGTCTTACCCCATATAATGGCTCAATTGCCTCTTTAACTAAATCGGGTCTGACGACAGACTGTGATGCTCCCGTGTCTATAGTGCAAATGTGTTTTATGCCGTTGATATACCCGCAAGCAGTAAGATTGCTTTTTCCCTGCTGTATCACTGATATGAAGGTTGTGGGGCCCTCGCTTGTATGAGCTGGATCGTGTCTCCTGTGCTAATTGATTAGCCGGCCGAAAGCTTTTTCCTGGTGCTCGGCAGTTCCGCTAAAAATGTCCCACTCTTCCGCAGTTATAGCATTCGGCCTTAACTTTCTTTTTTCCTAATGCCTGCATAACTGCCTCGTTAACTGCTTCAACAAACTTGGCGCTTATATCTTCTTCTTTTACTGGAGTTACTTTGAGGTTTCGCACATTAAATATTTGCGGCTTAGCAATTATTTTCGCAAATGAAACAGTTTCCGCAAAGATGATTTTCGTGTAGCACACACCGCGGACCTTACATCAGGGTCACGAATTCCACTCACAAACGCTTCAATTTTGAATTCATCTAATAATGGATGATTTTCGCCCGGATATGACAGCTGCACCAATCGTTCAATTTCTGTTGCAAAATCTTGCAACGACTCATTTGCTTTTTGAAGTCTACATCTAAGTTCCATTCTGTATATTTATTTTTTGTGTTCGCTGCAGTGCCACCATTATCTTGTCATAATTATTTCTGCAGGTGATTGGCACACTTTCTAGAATTTCTGCAGCGTTTCCTTTTAAAACCAGAATCAACTCTATAGCTTTTTCTTCGATGTTCCACATATTTCTGGAGGCAACTGTCTCGAACTGGAGCTTAAAAACATTAAACGGTATGCTGCCATCAAAAGTAGGGGCCTTTGTTCTTCCAGAATTTTCCTGAATAATTCGTACTGGACCCTCTTGACATTGGAGATTATTTACTTTATTTTCCAGATCTTCTAGTTTTTTCTCAACGTCATGCTCTAAGTCAGAAACTCGTTTTTCAACCACAGAATTATTTTTTATTAGTAGCTTTAGAAGTTTCCTAAAGCTTTTCTTCCACCTTATCTAGCAATTTCTCGTTGTCTGCTCTCGATGTTTCTAGCAGTTCCGTTTTCATCTTTGTTAGCAGTTTCTCGTTGTCTGCTCTAGAAGTTCCTAGCTTTTCCATCATAGCAGCAAACATTGCGCTTAACTCCATATTACCTTCTGTTTTACGGATACTAACCTCCATTTCTTCTTTTTCGTCAAATCCCTAAGTTGCAATGTCAATGCTATGCCGCTCAAATTCCTCTATGAGCCTCTTTTGCAATTCGACTTTATTTCCTGCTGTCGGTAGCACCAATTTGCTCAATTCCTTCTTGAGCTGTTCCACCTTAAGCTCCTCCAATTGCATGACTGCTTATTATTTTGCAATCCCACTTCTGGCACCAATTGTTACGATTTTACCCTTTATAAAATAGTTGATTTATTTACCTTTTAAATAAATCGAGTTCTTTCTATTCTGCAAATAATAAACACTGTTTGACATTATTTACAGCTCTATTTATTTATAACAGTCACCAAAATTACAGAATAACACTAATAGCACACTTTATTTACACGATGTAGATAGACTAAACGTTAGCCACACTTTAGTTCTTCACACTCTGCGTTTTACTTATGAACTGAACTACTGCGTCACCGAGTACCAGTATTTATATGAGTATTCTAGTTATTTCCAGTTTATTACGACCCTAGATTTGTCCAGCTGTCAAAATTCGTGTGAAGAAATTTCTTGTAACAATATATTTAATTTCATTTAGTTATATCTTATCAAAAGAAATCTACATCTATGTTATGGCCATAAAATCCGGAACGTTATGCTTCCGCCTTTTTGAACATAAATTATATTTAAATTAATATCGTATGTTAGGTTTAGAGGAAAAATTATAATTTAAATATTAAATTAATATTAACCATAGAGGAAGAAAAGTATAGAGATTGCAACGCCGGCAGCGGCCAAATAAAATTTTATACAAAATACAAAGGTTCGGAAACTGAGAGAAAACAGGGGAAAATTGAGCAAATTTCCCTGATTTTCGCAAAAATTTGAGCAAATTTCTTTGTTTTTCAAACTTTTTTCAAATCTAATTGGAAAATCTGCTCAAAACTAATTGGATTTGCAAAAAATCAATTGGAATCGCAAAAAAACAAATTGAAAAGATGCTGAACCTTTGTAATTTGCCCATATAAAACCAAGAGATAGTTTTTTACTACGTGAGCGACATCGACGTGGTGTGTATTAACAATTTATTTATTATTAGGTAAAACTAAATAGCAAAGGAAAAATTTAAGTTGAACGTATACTTATAATAACGAAAAACTAGTAATCTGTCTGTAAGCTATCGGCAAGTTATAACAATGGGCCTAAAACTTCTAATTTTTATTTGACAAATTCTTTATAAATTTTGAATCAGAAAAGAAAAGTTTTTCAAAACAACTTGTTTTTGCTTTAGTCTAAATTTAGTATTGAAAGATTAACCCTACATTTATATGGGATTTACACAACAACCGAAACTAGTAGTTTTTTAAAACTTTTATTTACCTAACAAATTCCATACAAATTTAAAATCTAAAACTTCTAGTTTTTTGGTTATTTTAAAATTCCCTTATTAGACCAAACCAAAAAATATTAGTCTTGAAAAACTTCTAACATACATCTTTTCTTTCAAAAAACCCCAAAGAAAGAAGTCAAACGGTGTCAAATCACATGATCTTGGCGGCCAATTGACATCGCCACCACGTGAGATAACACGGCCATTGAATTTGTTGCGCAAAAGAGCCATCGTTTCGTTAGCTGTGTGGCAAGTGGCACCGTCCTGTTGAAACTACATATCGTTCATATCATATCCTCAATTCCCAGCCAAGTTCGTTATCATCTCGCGATAGCGAATACCATTCACGGTAAATGCTTGGCCGACCTCATGGCACACTATCGCGAACAAAAGCAATGTTTTCGCAGAACGAACTGGGCGAGCATGCACAGGTGTTTTCACAGACCCCGATTGTGGACACATTTGGTCGATTATACTGACCAAAAAAAATCACGAAGTGCACGAAATGCATTTTGATTTAAACGCCCATTTTTATAATAAGCCTGAATAATTTTAACGCTTTGCTCGATAGTGTATCCTTCCATGGTTCAAATTGAGTTAGTCTGAAATGTCAAAATAAATGCAAAAAAAAACTTGACGTTTAGGTGTGGTTCACATTCAACATCGGCCCTTAAAATTTAACCACCCTTTATAACACAGTACAACATTTTTCAGCTCATTGATTTGAGACTCAATTCAGAGAATTGTGCATGAAAGTAGCACCAAAAATAAGAACTTCTGCATCATTCGTTTTGTCAAGTTGGCTGCATTAATAATTTAATGGTCATACGAATTTTTTTGCTTAAGGTGGATTTTTATGACTTTTTCTATATTTTAACACGATTATATCTCGGTATATCGTACGGAATATCTCTTTTGTGTCTGAAACAAAGTTGAATGGGGGAAAAAGCGGAACAAATCTAGCCGAAAGAAGTGCATCCAGTGCATTAAAAATCGCAAAAATGCCCATTTTTCACATTTTGTCTCAATTACTGAATTACAAATTTACAAATATGCTGTTTTTTTTTCTTTGTAAACTTTTTTGTGCGTGAAAATAAAAATTCCGATTCATATTACAGCTATTCTTACACAGAAAATATTATATTTTAATTTTATCTCGCTGTACACGGTTCTTTCCCAAAACGCCTTAGATGATCTGTTTCAATGCACATAGGTGGTTATAATAATGGTTATATAATGGTTCGAAAGCATATTTGTAAAAGATTCATTAATTTTCGTATATCCGGTCCATTCAGAGTACCTGTTTGAAATAAAAAAAGCATTTTGTTAATACAAATATATCGAAGTGAACAAATTTAGACATGACAACATTTAAATCCAGACAACGATACGTACCTTTTTACTGAGTTTTGGAAAGATGGATTTCAAAGTCACAGGCGTCCTCAATATCTTTGACTACCACTTCAACGAATTTCCTAGCTTTTTCTAATTTCATGTGGAGCGATGGCAACAAAATATCATCTACATCCTTTATCAAACCTTCATTACACAATTTTAATTGTTTCTCGAGTTCGGGAGTTCTTGCTTTCCGATCTTTACATTCATATTGATTCCCTGTGTATCGCGAATCCCAATTACAAAGGAAGCAGAAGTATTTTGGAAAACCGCCCTTTAATATAATGCCTTGTATTATGTTGACTACCTTTAGATCACAACAAATCTTCCCTTTGGGTACATTTATTCGATTTTCTCCAAAATTTCGCCCAATGTTTCAAACGTTTCCTTCATAGTTGTGCTGAATAACAATGGAATGGACGGTTTTTTGTTCGTTTCGTGCAACAGCACAGCCCTTAAACTTGAAACTGAACTGTCGATGAATAAACGCAAGTCTCCAGCGATATAATCCATTCCCATTTTTTGACTAAACCTGGGATATCATGGCAGTAAGTGAACGAATTTGCTTCGTCAACGGAATAAAATTTCTGAAAATCAACTTATCGTTTTTAATTTCACGTAAATGGTTTTAGGTTTCTTGAATTTGTTCTAGAGGAACAGTTTTTTTTTTTAAGACTGTAATTGCGGATGATGATTAATTTTGGAACAGTCGTCCTCCTTTTGTAGAATTGGTGAGGTTGGTAACCGAATGTAAAAATTTTCTTGGGGAATTTAAGAAAAGATAGAATTCCTACAGAATCAACAGTTGTTCGAGATCGATTTAACACAATTGCAGTAGAAAATAAAAATATTCTATCGTATTGTGTGTGTGAAATTAACTGCAATTGCAGTTAAAAAAGTATACGTTGCAATTTCATTTAAAATTAACTTACATTGGGAGTTATTTTCAACTATGCGTGTAGTTAAAATAACTACAATATCAGTTAATTTTAAATGCAGTTTAAAAATTCAAAAATTCTGAATTATTTTTTTAAAGTTCCATCTTAGCCATAATGTAATCCATTTCGCTTTGTGTTAGCGGTTGTTTTGCATTATTTTCAATATCGGGTGTCCAATCTGCATCATTCACATTGGTCGGATTAGTGAGCCAGATTTTTCTTAACAAAAAATACTCCAAATTTTAGAACTAAAAAGGCTGATGATGAATTCATACACTCCCAATATATTTTCCGTTACCGACTGTAGTTTATTTAAAAAGTAATACGTAAAGTTTGTTTTCAAATGAAGAATCAATTGAAATTCATAGAAATATATTTTTTAACTATTTGAATCAGTCATTCAAAAAACAAACTATAAAAATTTACAGACATTCAGTAGGAGTTGAATGTAAAATTTAAGTTTTCTGTATCTAAAAATTGAAATTCATAGAATTCTTTTTTGTTTTTTTTTACCAAAATAGTTTGTAAAAATACAAAATTTATTCAATAAAAATTACAAGAAATAATTCAAATATACAAGCACATAAAGCCAATAAAAATATATACATCTGTGTGTGTTGTGTTTTGTAATTACATACAAATAAAAAAACTTTCAATTTTAGGTTGTTTTTAACTAAATAATATTGTGACTGTATGAATTGATTTTAAATAATGCTTATTGATATGCATTCATCTCGATAGAAAGCATCAATAAAAGTAGTTTTTTAGTGAATCTTGAATGAATATTTTCAGCAACTTCAATATTCCACATTTCTTCACATTTATATTTACATGATTGGCCTATGTTTTTCTTCCATCTGTATTTTCTTTATCCATTCCCCACTGCAAAGTTCTGAGATGCCTGTATTATGTCCTTGAACCGGGATTACTACCGGCTGAAAATTATATTTTATTTATGCTTAAGGGTGTAATATATTTGTCAATCATTTTTAAATTTTTTTCAAAATTTGCTTCAAATATATTTTTGTTTTCTATTTTTGTTGTTTGTAGTATAAATTTTAGTCCAATAGTCACAACACAACTAAATTTTTGAAATTTACTTATTATTTTAAACATAGACAATTTTACGCGAACATTTAATATTATATTTTTTTAGCAATAAAAATAATTTTAATTTGACGAGATGAAACAAGAAAAAACACAACGTCTGAACGGTACGTTAATTCATAAATTTAAAAAAACTGATACAGTTTTGTTTTTAATTTTTTTTTTTTTGGTTTTTTCTCTATTTAAAAATGTATTTTTTACCAGTTAGTATATTTACAAACTTTGTGCGTAAAATTTTTATTTAACAACATAATACTAATTTTAGACATAATGTGTTTAATTGTAATCACTCAGTGTCTAAAAATACTTCGTATCTGTATTAATGTATATGAAAGTGTGCGCAAGATAACTTTGCGCATTTGGTGTTTATATTTACCGAATTTTTGTAATATTACATAAAACTTTACCCATTTTATAGTAGAAATTTACAAACATTTTTTAGAGTGCACTTAAATCTGTTTCATCAAAATAATGACAATACGCTGTTTTGAATTCCTTAGTAAACAATTTTGTTCGATCCAGTTTTCCTATTTTTGGGACGATATGACCACAAACGTAACAAAAATCGTCGAATTTTGGGCACTTGTTATTTTCCATATTAAAATATTCAATGTTCTTCTGGTTTTAAAATGTAATTCACTCTGAACAAAAGGGTTGTTAAGGCTTTCAAAAACCGAATGAACAAAAAAAAGTACTAACAAAATAGGTATGTATGTAACGGAGACAGTAGCGCGTGAGAGTCAAGCAAAGTATATATGAATATATGTATGTAAAAACAAGTTAATGAGTAAAACAAAACACAAAATATTCAAACCAATTGAGTGATAAAAATCAGCATATTTGTGGATTTGTAATCCAGTAATTAAGCAAAAGAGGTGAAAAATGGTTAAAAAATGGGCATTTTTGCGATTTTTAAGGCACTGGATGCACTTTTTTCGGGTAGGTTTGTTCCGGTTTTTTCTTTTTTCTCATATTCAATATCTACAACTTTGCTTCAGACACAAAAGAGATATTCCGTACAGTAAACCGAGATATAACCGTGTTAAAATATAGAAAAACTGATAAAAATCCACCTTGAGCGAAAAAAATTAGTATGGCCATTATTTTTGGGGCTACTATCTCCTTATAAATTTAAATGAACAAATACATATACATGTATATAAATATATATTGTTACAATTTTACCATTTAAAATTGTTGATTTATTTCCTTTAAATAAATCGAGTTATTTTCTTATTGCAAATAATAAACACCGTTGAAATTTGAAATTTCCATAACAACATATTTTTTTTAAAATTTAAAAATATTTAAATTTTAAAAATTCATATTCTTCTTAATGAAGATTTTAAATTTTTTTAACCTTTAACTTTTTAATTAGTTCATTGTTATTATAGTTTAAAGAACATTTAATTGGTAATTTATTTTCCCTCAAATCAAAATTAAATGTTTAAAAAAAATCAAAATAATAAAATTTGCTGAATTATATTTATTATTTTTTTCCAAAATGCGTTAAGATAATACTAAGATTAAATGATTTTCCTATTGATAGACTACATGTAAGTCTTTCTTAGAGTTATTTCAGGAAACCTTAACTTTTTATGTCATTATTTTTTTGTTTTAATTTCACTAGTTTTTGTTTTTTTCTTACTTGAATATAATAAAATTTTTATTAAATTATTTAAATTTGAATGTTTTTTTAAAAATGTTTTATAAATAAAATCCCGAAATACTGAAAAACCCCTGAACTGTCCTAATAAAAGTCGATGTTGTTCGATTTCGATAAAATTTTTGTAAAATGTTGCATAGTAGTCTTTGATGAAATATTGTAAAATTTCATTACCATTAATTGACACTAATGCAAATGAAAAAAATTTCGCTAACATTTAATGGCAATGAAAATTTTTCCATTAAAAATTTCATTACTAATGGTAATGAAATAGCACAAATGCATAAAAAAATTAATTTTAATTGATTAAAAAACATTTGTTTACAAACAAGTTTATACGATTTGAAATTTATTAAAGTAGCTTTTTACAGAAAATAATAAAACAAAATATCATGTATATTAACCCGCATAAATAAATATTAACATAAATATTAATCGGAAACTGAGAGCAAACAGGGGAAATTTGAGCAAATTTCCCTGATTTCTGCAAAAATTTTAGTAAAATTCCCTGTTTTTAAACCTTTTTTCAAATCCAATTGGGAAATCTGCTAAAAACTAATTGGATTTGAACAGAAATTCAATTGGAAACGCAAAAAAACCAATTTGAAAAGATGCTGAACCTTTGAAATCTGCACATATAAAAACAAGAGAACGTTTTTTGCGACGTGAGAGACATCGTCATGGTGTGAACATATACATATCTTTTAGTGAACATAAACTGATCGTTGTGTATTTGAAAATGTTTCTTTGAAAGTTATTTTCAAGTTGATGGAAAAGTAATTACGTACTGAATTTTCCGCAAATATCATAGTAGCATACCATGACGATGTCTCTCACGTCGCAAAAAACGTTCTCTTGTTTTTATATGTGCAGATTTCAAAGGTTCAGCATCTTTTCAAATTGGTTTTTTTTGCGTTTCCAATTGAATTTCTGTTCAAATCCAATTAGTTTTTAGCAGATTTCCCAATTGGATTTGAAAAAAAGGTTTAAAAACAGGGATTTTTACTCAAATTTTTGCAGAAATCAGGGAAATTTGCTCAAATTTCCCCTGTTTGCTCTCAGTTTCCGAACCTTTGTATTCTGTATAAAATTTTATTTGGCCGCTGTCGGCGTTACATCCTCTATACTATTCTTCCTCTATGATAGTAGTAGTGTTTGGACGCAACTGCTTTAAAAACAAATAAATTAACTTACAAATCTGTTTTTCTTATTATATTTTGCTTTTATCATAGAGGATGCAACGCCGACAGCGGCCAAATAAAATTTTATACAGAATACAAAGGTTCGGAAACTGAGAGCAAACAGGGGAAATTTGAGCAAATTTCCCTGATTTCTGCAAAAATTTTAGTAAAATTCCCTGTTTTTAAACCTTTTTTCAAATCCAATTGGGAAATCTGCTAAAACCTAATTGGATTTGAACAGAAATTCAATTGGAAACGCAAAAAAACCAATTTGAAAAGATGCTGAACCTTTGAAATCTGCACATATAAAAACAAGAGAACGTTTTTTGCGACGTGAGAGACATCGTCATGGTGTGTTTTATTACATTTTATTTGCTTGTTGTTGTGTGATACGAAAAAATTTGTTTTGTTTTAATAGTTGTTCGCTAAAATTAACGTGCTTCATTATTAACGATACTTTATTATTAGCCGTGCTTTATTATTATTACAAAAATTAAACTTATTGCGAGTGTTGTTCTTTTGCTCATATTGATGTATTTCATATTGTCGGAGTTATATAATTATAGTTATATAATGCCGCTTTTACGGAAAATTCAGAATAAGCTAAATTTTCTAACTGAATGTTTTAAGTGTAAAAGAAAAAGTTCAAAAAACAAACAAAAAAATATGTTTGCGTGGTGTCTTTATATCTATACGTTATATTGATCCATCTTTGCCTGGAAATGCAAAAATATGTAATTAATGTCGATATGATTTACTAAACTCACAAGTAAAACCAAATGATATTTCACCAGTATTTAAACCTGAAGATCACTATCTTCGTTCCTTTAACAGAGAAACAATCTATGCTCTTGGATTGCAACAATGATAACCATAAAGCGGGAGTTGAAGTTTTGGAACAACTCATTGTGATTAATAGCTATTAATCACAATGAAAAGATTCAACTTCTTACAATTGCTCTGAAATCCTGGTCTCATCAGAAGCTTCTTAAAGAATTTGGTGCAAATGAGAGGAAAAGTAGAGATTTCAAAATTTGTAAAACTCAGGTCACACCATTGTGTTTTAGCTGGCACCAGCGGGACACATACTGTATGTGTCTGTGTACAGCACGAAAACCTAAAACTTATGATAGGTGGTGCTAAATGTCATTAGCAACATATCACGATTGCTTAAAAATGGTACTGTGTACTGACTCTAAAATATCTTGCTTTTTAGGGAAATGTGAATCATGTCCATTTACAAATAAATTAAATGATACTTTGTTTAAAGTATTTGATGAAAATTGCATCAATGAAATTCGCTTTGATGACTGGAAACAAACGGACAGGTGCAAATTTCAAACAATTATTCAAGGCATTGACTCTTTCGTTAATAAATTTTTTAAACGATTATTGAAACTAAGTACTCACGATTTTGTTATCAAACAGTCAACTTTCTTTAAAAATTTAAAGGATTTTGCAGAAAACTATTCTATTGTGACGCAAGATTCAGTTCAGTGGTTTCATGGGAACAATGATCAGGCAATAGTATTTACAATAGTTGTTTATTATATTGATCAAAATGAAATAAAGCACAAAAGTATATCGGCTAATTTATACCATGACACGGTGTCCGTTTATAAATATCAAAAAATAATAATAATTTTTTTGAAGTCCCTAGGATTAGAAATTAATAAAATATTTTATTTCACACACTTTAAGAATAAAAGCAATTTTGCAAACCTCTTGGCTCAAAAAACAAATTTTGGCTGAATTGCACTTTCAGGCGATGTCACATGGAAAGGGAGCTTGTGATGGAATTGGAGCCAATATAAAAAGACAGGCAACATGCTTCAGTCTGCAATGTTCTAGAGATCGACGTATTTTAGATCCAAAAGCTAAAGAAAGTTACAACGCGACCGCAAATACATTAAAGTCAAGGATTGACAATGCTATTTCAATAAAAGGCACTTTGCAGTACCATGCAATGATAGCAGAATAATCCATAAAATATTTTCGAATTCCAAAGATTTTGATTACTTTCCGCAAACAAAATGCAATAAGAAAAAGAAATTGTAATTTAATTTATTTGTTTTTAAAGCATTGTTTTTTAAGTTTTGTTTATTTTTTTTGCTTATTTTTTAAAACTTTTTTTTTGTTTCGTTTCTTATTATTTTTAAGAAAAAAATAAAGAAATACATACAACTTTTTTATGAACAACAAATACACTCTTACAAAGTGTGAATTTACAACAATATTAACACCAATGGTTTTCAGGATCCTTTTTCAAAATTAGATATTTCAGAAAGTATTAATGCAGCCACTCTGAATTTTTTACATATTACAGTAAAAAGGTAAGCTTTCGAATAAAAATAATTTAAAAAATAAAAGGGGGGTGTTTTTTGTTATATCAAATTTAATAGTTTGACATTGAATTTAAAGGTAAAATATCGAGCCATAAAATACTCTAATATCGTAATTGTAAAAGCCGTGAAAAATACTTTTTAATATTAAGGGTGTCCCAAGAAGAACGCAATTTTTAAATTTTAAATAAAACACAGATATTTAAAAAAAAAAATCGTGAAACTTTATTATATCGTAAAGTAGACAGAATGAGGTTATGTATGGAACAACATATCGTGCAGATGGCCGCCGCGGCTTTGCTGGCATGCACGCGATCTTTTAATGAAATTTTCAATGACCGTTTTGCATGAATGCTGCGGTATTTCATTAATGCAGCGCGTAAACCATCGACTTCAAAAAACCCCATAGATAAAAATCTAATGGTGTTAAATCGCACGATCTAGGCGGCCAATTCTGATCTCCAAAACGCGAAATAACACGACCGGGAAATGACTGATGCAGCAATTGAATTGTTTCTCTGGCTGTATGACATGTGGCGCCGTCTTGTTGGAACCACATGCCCTCCACATTCATTTCTTTAATTCTAGGCAAGAAAAAACTGGTTATCATTTCACGATACCGAACACCATTGACTGTTTGCGCTTGACCTGCCTCATTTTCATAAAAAAAGGTCCAATGATTCCTCCAGCCCAAAAACCACACCACACAGTGACACGTTGAGGATGCATTTGCTTCTCGTGAATCACTCGAGGATTTTCCTCACCCCAAATGCGACAATTCTGCCTATTGACGAAGCCATCAAGATGAAAATGGGCCTCGTCACTGAAGATGATTTTATCGGCAAAATCAGAATTTTCATGTTGTCTTTCCAATACCCAATTAACGAACTCCCTTCGCTGTCCATGGTCAGCTGGCTTCAGTTCCTGAGTCAATTGAACTTTGTATGCATGAAGATGCAAATCTTTCGTCAAAATTCGCTGCAAAGTGGATTTGGAGACACCAATTTGCTGAGCTCGGTGTCGAATTGAGGTGGATGGAGTTTGAGCGACATCATCACGTACAGCTGCGACATTTTCGGTCGATCGACCTGGTCGATGGCGCGTTGTTGTCTTTACATCACTAACAGACCCAGTTTCGGCAAATTTATCCATTAATCTCTTTAGAGTTGACTCTTTTGGAGCATTATTGTGACCCCAAATTGATCGCAATTTGCGAACTGTAGCCGCAATACTTTCACCATTTTGGTAAAATAATTTCACAATGAGAATGCGTTGTTCATTCGTGTAGCGCTCCATTTTTACTAACCTCGTACCTTCTACTAGCAAACAATAACAATTGTTCAAATGTTGTCAGATTTAAAAATTGCGTTCTTCTTGGGACACCCTTTATAAATAATAATAAAAAAACATTTTTTTACATATACAAAACTTTCTGAAAATATTTTATCAAAGCTTTCAATATTTTAGGTTTAAACTACTATGCATTACATCACCATTTTACCAAAATTTTATCTAAATCGAACAACGTCGACTTTTTTTGGGACAGTTCAGGAATTATGCCCCATATGTTACCTTTACATTAATACTCAATATTTTTAATCACATATAAATATGGCTAGTTTTAATTTTTTTATACTCAGAAAAAAGCTTTATCATATTTATGAAGTTTATAAATATTCAAAACTATGAGGAAAACTTAAAAAATTTTCATACAATGTAACACTTCATATATATTATAAAGTTATTTCAAAAAAATATTACATGATCTTGTTCGGAACTTCACTCGGACCTTGGCCAATTTTATTATCGAAATTTGTTAGTACTCCACTATACTAAAAAAATACTCCATTTTGCCGTATATCTCTCATTTTTATGAAATTATGAAAAAGTTATAAAACATGTTTCATAAAATTTCATAAAAAGTTGATAAACGATTTATGAAACAGTTTAAAAAATATGATAACACCTTTTTTCCTGAGTGTACCAGTTTTTTCTCTTAAATCCCTTTTAAACATAAAAATACTGCTTTTGATATCATTTTTTTTTTCATTCCACTTGAAAAGACATTAATTTTTGGCAATTATTCTGTACTTTGAAAGTTTACTATTTTTTTCTAGAATTGAAAATAAACAGAAACTTTGTTTTTATAATTGACAAATTAAATCGTTTCTTTTGATTACAAATGCTAAAAATAATTCAATACACATTCATACTATATTTTTATGCTAAGAAAATATATCTTATGAAGACAAGTTTTATTGCTTGAAGTTCAAACAAAAATCACTTGAAACTTTGCAAAAAAAAAGGTTGTAGTAAATAGTATAAAAGCCAAATACTAATAATGAAAAAGCATTTATCGTATATTGTACATAATTATTTGTTTCTATTCCTTAAAATTGTTTTTAACTTCAATTCAGAGAATATGTTTTTATAATAATAAACTCTAGTAGAAAACAGAAATTATGTGTGCAAAACAGGTGTCCTCTAGCGTTGATAGGTTCGACTATAAGAAGTCCAAAATGTTGTTGACTTTTTTAGTTCTCAAAATCACTTAAAGTGATTGTAACTCATCTCATTTTCGAGAAATCGCAAAAATGGGTCTCAAGTAGGTAAAATTAAAAAGTAATAAACAGACCAGCTTCAAATTCTATGTAAAACTAACTTAAAAGCCTAGTACTTCGTTACTGGTAGGTTCAAATATCTAATTACATCGGGTGAAAAATCCATATGATTTTTTAGAACTACCAATTTTCAGATGATACTTGTCAAAATTTAATGACAATTTTTTAATTGACGCTACTTTTGCGATTTTGAAAACAATGATTCAAGGCAATTTCGTGGGTTGATTTATCATTGCTTTTTAAAAGGAAAAAAACTTGGATTGAGAGAGCTGTTTTCAAAATGGTTGCCGCGTTTGCTCACAGTGCACAAAAACAAAAACGTATTGATCATTCCAAATGATGGACAAATTACATGAATTAGACTTTAAATTATTTCCGCACCCACCGTATTCACCGTATTCGGATTTGGCTACCAGCGATCTTTACCTGTTTTCAGACCTTAAAAAATGCTCGCTGGAAAAAGATTTGATTCGAATGAAGAGGTGATTGCCGAAAGAGAGGCCTATTTTGAGACCAAAGATAAATCATTATATAAAAAAAGCTATGGATATCTTAGAAAGGCGTTGGAATCATTGTATCGCTCTTGACTATGTTGATAAATACACTCGAATTTTGCCAAAAAAAAAATTGTTGTTTTATTGGTTAGCCTACGAATTTTTCACCCGATGTGTTATATTTAGAAGAAAATTCTTGTTCGTCTTTTAATAAATATGTCTAACCTTGAGGATTGGATGTTTTAATTTCTAATTTCATTTATACCCCCAATTTAAAACCTATTTCTATCACATTTTTATTAAAAAAATTTTGGACAAAAATTGATTAACCAATGTTCCGGAGTAGAGTTTGCACTTAATCGCAATTTTCCTTAACCGCAGTTAACGGTTAATCGCACCCACTTTAAATTATCTTTTAACCTAATTGTCTTTTAAAAATTTTATAAGAAATTTTCAATTTTAGCGTTAAAAGGGGAACCCGTTCTAAAATTTTATGTTCTAGAACTACTTCTCAGGGAATAACTAAATTTTCTTTAAAATCATCCTTGGAACGTCTGGTGGTGTAACTAGTTCTAGAACCCATGCGATGGAAATACGAAGGAATTTAGAGCAAGTTCCGTCATCTACTTTGCGTTTAACTGCTGTTGAAAACATACAACCTCGTGGATTTTTTTAAAAATTGAAAAAAGTGAATTTCGAGTGCTCATTAAACATTATTTTTTGAGAAAAAAACGTCAATCAAACCAAAGAAAAGCTTGATAAATACCATGGGGACTCTGCACCATCGATTTCAATGGTAAAAAAAGTGGTTTACTGACTTTCGTTGTGGTCGCACAAGTACAAATGACGCTGAACGTTCCGGACGGCCAATTGAGGTCCATACACCCGAAAATGCCGGGAGATTGTTGGTGACATAGGCATTTCATATGGCAGTGTGGTTTCGATTTTTAATGATCAGTTGGATTTAAGAAAGCTGTCTGCCGCGTTTGCTCTCAATAGACCATAATGCACGGGTGCACGTGAGTAGTCTCAATGGCAAAATTCAAGGAATTGGGCTACGAATTGGTACCTCATCTGTCACATCATCCGGATTGAGCCCCCCAGTGATTATTTCCTATTTCCAAAGCTAAAGAAATGGCTCGGTGGAAAGAGATTTAGCTCCAACGATGAAATTATTGATCAAGCAAATGCCTATTTTTTGGACCTCGAAAAATTCTATTTTTTGGAAGGAATACAAAAATTGGAGAAACGTTGGACTAAGTGTATTGAGCTTAAAGGAGATTATGTTGAAAAATAATTTTTTTTTTTTTTTGCAAAAAAAAACTGTGTTTCATTCAAAAAGTCACGGACTCGTTTTGTTCCACCTTAAAGTTCATTCGTGGCTGTTTTATAAAAATAAATACCTCCGGATATCTTCCGGACGAGTCCTACTTTTAATTATGGAGCAAACATTTTGTCCGTTTTGGCCTATCTCGCTAAGTTTTCGAGATACTGGCCATTTTATAAAATGGCGAATATCTCGTAAGTCCCTGAAGGGTTTCCTGAATTTTTTATAAAACAGCTACAAGGTGACTATTTTTTATACCAATTTCGTTGGTTTAAAAATGGGTCATCCTGTGGCTGTTTTATAAAAATAGATACCACGGGATGTCTTCCGTAAATGGCCAATTTTTATTATCGCAGTATATTAATACTCCTCTAGAGCAAAAATATTGTCCCTTTAGGCCTATCTCGCTTTTTTTTAACTTACAAATCAAATCAATATTTTTTAATTCGCGAATTAAAAAAATAATTACGTTTTAAATGATTTGATTTCATTGAATAAAAAAAAGATTCAAATGAAATTTATTAATCAATTACACCCAAAAAAAAAGACATGAACTAAAATTTAATATAAAATTTTCCTCAATTTAAGTAAAATTTTATCAAAACTTAGAAAAATGTTCTTAAAATAAATAAAAATTCCTATGTTTGGGTAAAAACGAAATAGTTTATATACTCAGAAATAGTTCATATCTTTCCTAAGTAATATTTCATGATTTTAGGATACAATTATATTAAATAAAAATTCATCAATTTTTAACAAAAACATCTCAGTTTTAAGGAATTTGCATACTAAGAAGTAATAAAACTAAGTTTAGTTCAAAAAAAATTAGAACATAATTTACTCCCATTTAGTTTAAAAAATCTGTCTAACTTAAAATGAGAAAGACTGTGCGTTATTTTTTTTCGCGAGTAGTAAAATTAACTAAATTTTAGAAAGCTATTTCTAAATTCAGTTTTTAAGTCTACCACTTTCTAATTTTTAAGAATTGTTTTCTAAAAATTAGTTTAGGCAATTAAAAACAAAAAGTAATAAATTTTTTCCTATTTGGTTTTAGAAACTGATGAACTATTTCTAGGGAACTAGGGATTGAAAACGTTTAAATTATTGCAATATTCTTTAAAAAAAAAAAAAACAATAAATTAAAAACAAACTATGTACTGTGCTGCTAGGTCATTTCAAGGTCGAAAGGCATGGTGGAAGATGTTGCCTAAGCTAGCTTTTGTAAGGTTCTCAACGCATTGTGTATCAGCACAACAACATATGTATATTCAAAATTCCATGTCAGAAAATAATCCTTAAGAGCTCAAATTTCTTTTAAGATGTTATGTAAACAATTTTGCGAAATAAGTAAATTATATAGTAAGGTGTGCTGCTTTTAGGCTACACTGTTCCCTCCCAATAAACAAATGTCATACGCTATGACAATAAAAATACCCTAGATTTAAGGATTGTCCCTTAAAAATTGATATACAATTACTTACACGGATTCATTCCATCATGGGAGTGTCCATCTATCGATGGACACTCCCATAAGAAGTGTTAAGAATTTCATTTTAGATATTCACAAAATTCATTTACTATGAGAATTTAATTTAAAAAATAAAGCGAAATAAAGCGTACCATAATATATAAGAATTTTTATTTTACAAGATTCATAAACATACTTGGGCAATTCACAGCTGGTATTGTATTTTGTATGTTGTATTGAAATACAATATACAAATACTTTGTTGTGAACAGTCAGTTGTATTTTCATGTTTTAAACCGGCAAATAGTAAAGAAGAAGAATAAAAATATTTATAAACTTATGGAAACAAGAAGAAACAAATAAAAATAAAACGAATAATAAAGGTAAAAGTGAAAAATACAAACTAATAATTGCTTTATGTGAAAAACATAACATAGCTTCCAGATTCCAAGCTGTCTTCAATTATAGCGCACTCTATAATTCGGCTTCCAAACAAATCGTAAACCTCATCGAAGTAGTTGCACATTTTTAATAAAGTACTTAAAACAAAAAAAAAGTTAATTGAATGATAATACTTCGAGTATGTATGTAAAAAAACTTACTTTTAACAGTTCCGCCATCCATACTGCCGGCTTCTGTTGACCCCTCCTATGCTTTAGCTTTGTTGTAATTTACTCGCATATTTCTGGTTTTTCCTCTAACCTGCGTCCAATCAATAGGTAGATTTTTTTCGCTACAGAAGCGCTTGTAATAGCTTTGAGCTGTTGGCTTCTGAAAAAAACTCAATATTGGAATACATATTCATTGCCACAAACAGGCACTAATACATACCTCGGATTCCCGATTTTCCATTAAAAAGTCAATTAAAGACATTTCTTCTGCCACTGACCACTTTCTTGTTGGGTTTAGACGAATGCGTTTTGGTTGAGACTAAAAAGATAAAATACATATGAGATATATATAAACGTATATTTTTAAAGAAATAAACTTACCGATGTATTTGTATTATTTGCCATTTTCTAATTTTTTTTTTTTTATCAACAAATGAATTTTCTGTTTTTTTTTTGTTCTTTTTATTACAAACTAGCATTCACTTGAGACTGATATGTTATGATACACAATACAACACTTAATAAACACAGCAAATGAAATTGTACAGTTGTATCAGATTTGTAAGTGTAAATTACCAACAACAATTTTACACTATTGTAAAGTAATACACGATACAACAAATACAACGATACAATACCCGTTGTGAATAAGGTATAAACTTTTATGTTAAATAATAATGCTAGAAGTAATTTACAAAAAACAACAAAAAATCGGATTTGGAATAGTTGGAATCGGACTGACAGACTGAGACTGAATGTTTCAATTCTTTAAATTTAAATGTTTGAATTTATATTTAATTACTCACGATTGCTTTACGTACTGATGTTTCGATTCAAGGTGATCCAAAGATGGGCCCAGCAATGAAGTTGACTAAAATCGGTGGTGTTGTTGTTGTAAAAAAAATCTTGGCTAAATAAAAATAGATGTTTAGATTAAGCAAAAATATCTAACTCCCAGGTTGGATTGTTTTAAAAGATTAGAATACAAAATAGACTCAAAGCAAATTGTTAGTAAAAAAGAATATATAACTATATATAGAATTAATTTGTTTTGAATAATAAATTTAGGTAGAAAATTTTAAGAATCTTATAATTAGGGTAGTTAGTTCAGAAAATAAGTTTTTCATTTATGTTATTTAAATTTCTGTAGATATTTTAGCTTTTTTCTTTTTGTTTAGATATTTCAAAATGTGTAGTTTTGAATAATTCAGTTTAACGCATTTTAGAATAATTTAGGCAATAAGTATTTAAGTTAAGTTAAATTATGAAATTAGTAATCGTATTTTCTTGGCGTTTTATATATAAGTATTATATTATAAATATATGTTGTTTTTGTTTCGACAACTATTTGATATTTAAGGTTATATTAGGTATTGCTTGTCAAAACTTTAAAGATTTTTAAATATGATTTATAGTTTTATGTATAAAAAATATCACTTAGTTTGTTAATTATCTCAAATTAGGTGTTATATAGTTTTAAGCAGTATTAAAATAAGTAAATTTCACTCAGTATAGTTTGATGCTTCACGCTTTTTCGGGAATCGGGAAATATATTTAACCGCAGATCTAACTGCGAACTTCTTCTAAACCAAGTTCAAAGTTTTGGCACACGAGTCCTTTACAAAATATAGTTAAAGTGAATATGTTTCTGACGTCCCTGTAAATGTAAAACACATATGCGATCTGGACCAAGAATTCCCTATTAAGGATAATAAAATGAAGGTAAAATATTTGCTAAAAACTCCAAAATTGGGATATCTTACCTTTGTCGCAGTGACAACAAAACTCCCAAATATTTAACTTATTAATTTTTTAATAAGATTTCACTTTTTATTAAATTTAATTATTATAAAAACTTTACACAGGTGAGTTATTATTTAACTGTCACAGTAATTGTAAAAATTTGATTTTTTTTAATTCTGGCACTTTCTGTATGACTGTACTTTTCAGCCACTGAATTTGATATGAATTTTTGTGATCCAGTTATATTTAATGAAGTCTTAAAATCCAAAATAAATTTACATCATACGATCTACTAAAACGTTGTACATTTCTCTTTGTATTCTTCGCATATCTGTTAATAACAGGGACTGAAACCCTAAAACAAATGGGTTCAGGTTCGGGTTCATCGAGATAAAAATTTCAAGTTCAGGTTCGGTTCGGTTCAAAATTTAAAAGTATAAATGTTTTATTAATAAGAAATTTATATATTTAAAAAAAAAATTATTTAATTTTATAATAAATATATTTTTTAAGTTTTCTTCTTTTAAAATTGTTCTTTGATTTACAAAATCGTTTCTTCTTCTGAAGAATTAGATTTTGATTCTCTCATAAAATTCTCTTCTTCTCTTTCCATTTGCAAATTTTTGAAAATTTCAATTGTTTTTAAAATATGTTCTTTAGAATTTTTAATATCTTCGGGCATTACTTAAATCTGCTATCTAGATATAATAATGCATTCAAAAGTGGATAATTAATATTTAAAGTAGTTTTCTATTTTTATATTATTTTAATACAATTCTTATGAAGATGATTTTGTTTTGTCATCTTTTGTTATCTCTAATTTAAAACTAAGCCAGGTTCTATAAAAATCTCCTAACGTCATCTGTTCTTCTTTTAGTTTCAGCGTTAATTTTTTAACAGGTGCAAAAACTTCTACGAATTCTTTACAAATATTATCATTTATAGTCAAGCAGCATCAAGTAATTCTGAACAAAAACTTCTGTATTCCAATAAGGCTTGATACCATGTCATAACTGGAATTCCATCTTGTTTGAAAGTCTAGTACGGCTTTTTAGCTAAAGAAGAAATTTTTGATGTTCGCAATTTTTTGCAAATATCTCTGCATTGATCAAGTATTTGCTTAAAAGAAATACTAGATATAGTGTCAAGCACTGCAAACTGAAATGCAAGAAATGTAAAGTTTATTATGATTTTTCTATCAAACATTTCTCACGCCATGAACAGCAAAAATATTTTTTTATATTTTTGAACCCGAACCTGGTTAAATTTTTGGGCTCAATGTTTTTATAAACAGTGAACTTGAACCCGTTTGGGTTCGGGTTCGGTTTCAGTCCCTGGTTAATAAGTATGTATGTACGTGTATACATATTTCAAAATAGTAATTTATATGATATATTTTAATTTTTGCTTAGTCAATTTGGGAATATGAAATATTTTGAATATTTGAACAAAATAGCAAAATAGTAATAAAATTTTATAACAACTAGTTAGTTTTCCTAATTTTGAAGAAAAAAATTTTATTAAAGGAATCAAATTAAAGTAACCATTAAAAATAATTATCGTGCATTATTGTAATTTTTGGTTCGTGATCGTGCTTGAGCATGAGCCGAAAATGGCTCACGTGCCCACCACTAATCTTAACAGTCTTAAATATTGAACTTAAATTAGCTTAAAATATATTTTGAAATTTTGTTAGAAAAAGGTAAAAAATTTGGAATTTGCGCTCTTATGTAATAATTTTGTTTGCTGACTGCAATACAAAATATCGCAAGCACATTTTATACATAACGGCATAATGGCTTTCCTATAATTGACGTTGCGCCTATTAAACTTGATGTTTATCGAAGGCACTTAAACTATTTTTTTTCACTTAATAATAAAAAAAGTTTAAATTTGTATATGTCAATTAAAGTTTAAGCTAAAAATGCCATAAAATAAACTTACGATAATTTTCCATTTTTAATAATAACAAGAAATGTAACTTTGATATTTTGTATTTTTGCAACAATTTCCTTAAATTAGACAAAGGACCGACAGTGTTCCTTAGCCATAGATGCCGTGTGTCACTTAGGGCGTCCCTTTTGTAGTTCTCTTAAGCAGCACCTTGAATTAACTATGAGAAGGATCTGACTTTGTCACAATTTATTACGTTGCAGGGTATCCTGCAGTATTTTTTTTTAATTTGTATTTAAATACATGAGTTTAGTATAATTCAATTTAATTTAAAGACAAAAATTTATAGCAAAAAACGAGCAGTGTCCTCACAAAGCAGAAGTTCTCCGAAAGTGGGTAAATGCATACAAAATTAGTGTAAAGTACTTTAAAATATATGGTAAATTATGTATATTGCCATTTACATAGAAATAGTTTCATATCTATTAGAAAATTCTTATCAAATTTAAGGATAATTTTCACTTAAAAGAGTGCTATTTATCTTGATGTTAGAAAATATTTTCTTATTTTTAGAGAATTAAGTCCTAGCTTATAGTAAAAAAAATTATCTTAATTTCAAGGAAAATTTTATTAAATATTGGTAAAAAGTGTCTTTGGCACCGTTTTCATTTCAATTTTTCCTCCAAGTAAATTAATTTTTTTAAATTTTAGTTAATTTTTTTTAGTGTATGATTTTAAATCTGATTTAATAAATTGGTTTATTATTTATTGATTTAATATTGAATTAACTCTATATATATATATATATATATATATATATATATATATATATATATATATATATATATATATATATATATATATATATATATTCATTGTGCATACTTTGAAGACATCTGTATATACAGCCAAAAAAGTCCCTATAATATGCGCTGAATCCAGTAAAATGTCTTCAGTGTAAACAGTAGAATAATGAAAAGTTTAAGGACAGTCCCCAAAGTAACAAAATGTCTTCATAGTAACTTATGGAACGAAAACCCGTCCCCGCAGCATGTGCTGTGCACATATATATATATATATATATATATATATATATATATATATTCATTGCACATACTTTGAAGACATCTGTATATACAGCCAAAAAAGTCCCCATTATATGCGCTGTATCCAGTAAAATGTCTTCAGTGTAAACAGTAGAACAACGAAAAGTTTAAGGACAGTCCCCAAAGTAACAAAATGTCTTTATAGTAACTTGTGGAACGAAAAACCGTCCCCGCAACATGTGCTGTGCACATATATATATATATATACATATATATATATGTGCACAGCACATGTTGCGGGGACGCGTTTTCGTTCCACAAGTTACTATGAAGACATGTAACAAAATGTCTTCATAGTAACTTGTGGAACGAAAACCTGTCCTCGCAACATGTGCTGTGCACATATATATATATATATATATGTGCACAGCACATGTTGCGGGGACGCGTTTTCGTTCCACAAGTTACTATGAAGACATTTTGTTACTTTGGGGACTGTCCTTAAACTTTTCGTTATTCTACTGTTTACACTGAAGACATTTTACTGGACACAGCGCATTTTATAGGGACTTTTTTGGCTGTATATACAGATGTCTTCAAAGTATGGGCAATGCATATATATATATATATATATATATATATAAATATGCATTGCAATGCATATATATATATATATATATATGTGCACAGCTCATGTTGCGGGGACGGTTTTTCGTTCCACAAGTTACTATGAAGACATTTTGTTACTTTGGAGACTGTCCTTAAACTTTTCGTTATTCTACTGTTTACACTGAGGACATTTTACTGGATACAGCGCATATTATAGGGACTTTTTTGGCTGTATATACAGATGTCTTCAAAGTATGGGCAATATATATATATATATATATATATGTGCACAGAGCATGTTGCGGGGACGGGTTTTCGTTCCACAAGTTACTATGAAGACATTTTGTTACTTTGGGGACCGTCCTCAAACTTTTAGTTAATATACTGTATACACTAAAGTCATTTTACTGGATACAGCGCATATTATAGGGACTTTTTTGGCTGTATATATAGATGTCTTCAAAGTATATGTAATGCATATATATATATATATATATATATATATATATGCATTGCCCATACTTTGAAGACATCTGTATATACAGCCAAAAAAGTCCCTATAAAATGCGCTGTGTCCATTAAAATGTCTTAAGAGTAAACACTAGAATAACGTTTAAGGACAGTCCCCAAAGTAACAAAATGTCTTCATAGTAACTTGTGGAACGAAAACCTGTCCCCGCAACATGTGCTGTGCACATATATATATATATATATATTCACTGTGCATACTTTGAAGACATCTGTATATACAGCCAAAAAAGTCCCTATAATATGCGCTGTATCCAGTAAAATGTCTTCAGTGTAAACAGTAGAATAACGAAAAGTTTAAGGACAGTCCCCAAAGAACCAAAATGTCTTCATAGTAACTTGTGTAAAGAAAAACCGTCCCCGCAACATGCGCCGTGCACACATATATATATATATATATATATATATATATATATATATATATGCATTTCACATACTTTGAAGACATCTGTATATACAGCCAAAAAAGACCCCGTAATATGAGCTGTATCCAGTAAAATGTCTACAGTGTAAACAGTAGAATAATTAAAAGTTTGAGGACGGTCCCCAAAGTACTAAAATGTCTTCATAGTAACTTGTGGAACGAAAACCCGTCCCCGCAACATGCTCTGTGCACATATATATATATATATATATATATATATATATTCATTTTGCATACTTTGAAGACATCTGTATATACAGCCAAAAAAGTCCCTATAATATACTCTGTATCCAGTAAAATGTCTTCATTGTAAACAGTAGAATACTAAAAAGTTTGTGGACAGTCCCCAAAGTAACAAAATGTCTTCATAGTAACTCGTGGAACGAAATCCCGTCCCCGCAACATGCGCTTTGCACATATATAAATATATATATATATATATATATATATATATATATATATATATATATATATATGTGCACAGAGCATGTTGCGGGGACGGGTTTTCGTTCCACAAGTTACTGTGAAGACATTTTGTTACTTTGGGGACTGTCCTTAAACTTTTCATTATTCTAGTGTGTACTCTGAAGACATTTTACTGGACACAGCGCATTTTATAGGAACTTTTTTGGCTGTATATACAGATGTCTGCAAAGTATGTGAAATGCATATATATATATATATATATATATATATATATATATATATATATATATATATATATATATATATATTCATTATGCATACTTTGAAGACATCTGTATATACAGCCAAAAAAAGTCCCTATAATATGCGCTGTATCCAGTAAAATGTCTTCAGTGTATATAGTAGATTAATGTAATGTTTGAGGTCAGTTTCCAAAGAATCAAAATGTCTTCATAGTAACCTGTGAAACGAAAAACCGTCCCCGCAACATGCACTGTGCACATATATATATATATATTCATTGCCCATGCTTTGAAGACATCTGTATATACAGCCAAAAAAGTCCCTATAAAATGCGCTGTGTCCATTAAAATGTCTTCAGTGTAAACAGTAGAATAACGAAAAGTTTAAGGACAGTCCCCAAAGTAACCAAATGTCTTCATAGTAACTTGTGGAACGAAAACCCGTCCGAAAAGTTTAAGGACAGTCCCCAAAGTAACAAAATGTCTTCATAGTAACTTGTGGAACGAAAACCCGTCCGCTGTGCACACACACATATATATATATATATATATATATATATATATATATATATATATATATATGCACGGCGCATGTTGTGGGGACGGTTTTTCGTTCCACAAGTTACTATGAAGACATTTTGTTACTTTGAAGACTGTCCTTAAACTTTTCGTTATTCTACTGTTTACACTGAAGACATTTTACTGGATACAGCGCATATTATAGGGACTTTTTTGGTTGTATATACAGATGTCTTCAAAGTATTCACAATGTATATATATATATATATATATATATATATATATATATATATATATATATATATATGTGCACAGCGGACGGGTTTTCGTTCCACAAGTTACTATGAAGACATTTTGTTACTTTGGGGACTGTCCTTAAACTTTTCGTTATTCTAGTGTTTACTCTGAAGACATTTTACTGGACACAGCGCATTTTATAGGGACTTTTTTGGCTGTATATACAGATGTCTTCAAAGTATGGGCAATGCATATATATATATATATATATTCATTGCGCATACTTTGAAGACATCTGTATATACGGCCAAAAATGTCCCTGTAACATGCGCCGTATCCAGTAAAATGTCTTCAGTGTAAACAGTAGAATAATTAAAAGTTTGAGGACGGTCCCCAAAGTACCAAAATATCTTCATAGTAACTTGTGGAACGAAAACCCGTCCCCGCAACATGCGCTGTGCACATATATATATATATATATATATATATATATATATATATATATATATATATATATGCATTACCCATACTTTGAAGACATCTGTATATACAGCCAAAAATGTCCCTATAAAATGCGCTGTGTCCAGTAAAATGTCTTCAGAGTAAACACTAGAATAACGAAAAGTTTAAGGACAGTCCCCAAAGTAACAAAATGTCTTCATAGTAACTTGTGGAACGAAAACCCGTCCCCGCAACATGTGCTGTGCACATATATATATATGCATTTCTCATACTTTGAAGACATCTGTATATACAGCCAAAATGACCCCGTAATATGAGCTGTATCCAGTAAAATGTCTTCAGTGTAAACAGTAGAATAATGAAAAGTTTAAGGACAGTCCCCAAAGTAACAAAATGTCTTCATAGTAACTTGTGGAACGAAAACCCGTCCCCGCAACATGTGCTGTGCACATATATATATATATATATATATATATATATATATATATATATGCTATATATACAGATGTCTTCAAAGTATGCACAATGAATATATATATATATATATATATATATATATATATATATATATATATATATGTGCATGGCGCATGTTGCGGGGACGGGTTTTCGTTCCACAAGTTACTATGAAGACATTTTGTTACTTTGGGGACTGTCCACAAAGTTTTCATTATTCTACTGTTTACACTGAAGACATTTTACTGCATACAGAGTATATTATAGGGACTTTTTTGGCTGTATATACAGATGTCCTCAAAGTATGCGCGATGAATATATATATATATATATATATATATATATAGATATATATATATATATATATATATATGCATTGCCCATACTTTGAAGACATCTGTATATACAGCCAAAAAAGACCCCGTAATATGAGCTGTATCCAGTAAAATGTCTTCAGTGTAAACAGTAGAATAATTAAAAGTTTGAGGACGGTCCCCAAAGTACTAAAATGTCTTCATAGTAACTTGTGGAACGAAAACCCGTCCCCGCAACATGCTCTGTGCACGTATATATATATATATATATATATATATATATATATATGTGCATAGCGCATGTTGCGGGACGGGTTTTCGTTCCACAAGTTACTATGAAGACATTTTGTTACTTTAGGGACTGTCCACAAACTTTTCATTACTGTACTGTTTACACTGAAGACATTTTACTGGATACAGCTCATAATACGGGGTCTTTTTTGGCTGTATATACAGATGTCTTCAAAGTATGTGAAATGCATATAAATATATATATATATATATATATATATTCATTGCACATACTTTGAAGACATCTGTATATACAGCCAAAAAGTCCCTATTATATGCGCTGTATCCAGTAAAATATATATATATATATATATATATTCATTGCTCATACTTTGAAGACATCTGAATATATATATATATATATATATATATATATATATATATATATATATATATATGTGCACAGCACATATTGCGGGGACGGGTTTTCGTTCCACAAGTTACTATGAAGACATTTTGTTACTTTGGGGACTGTCCTTAAACTTTTTGTTATTCTACTGTTTACATTGAAGACATTTTACTGGATTCAGCGCATATTATAGGGACTTTTTTGGATGTATATACAGATGTCTTTAAAGTATGCGCAATGAATATATATATATATATATATATATATATATATTCATTGCCCATACTTTGAAGACATCTGTATATACAGCCAAAAAAGTCCCTATAAAATGCTCTGTATCCAGTAAAATGTCCTTAGTGTATACAGTAGAATAACGAAAAGTTTAAGGACAGTCCCCAAAGTAACAAAAAGTCTTCATAGTAACTTGTGGAACGAAAACCCGTCCCCGCAACATGCGCCATGCATATATATATATATATATATATATATATATATATATATATGTGCACAGCACATGCTGCGGGGACCGTTTTTCGTTCCACAAGTTACTATGAAGACATTTTGTTACTTTGGGTACTGTCCTTAAACTTTTTGTTATTCTACTGTTTACACTGAAGACATTTTACTGGATACGGCGCATGTTACAGGGACATTATAAAAAATATATCTATGTATATAAATTGGTAAGGTAACAAATAATATTTTTGAAATACAAACAAAAATTACATCGATTTTTGCAAAAATAACAAACTGTATTTCAATAGATTCATATGTATAACTTTACAGCTCATAAATGCCAAAGGAAATAATTTTATAGTCCATTAAAAATGATGTGTATATTTATTTTTCTTAAATCGTTATTAATTTCAACTTCAAAAATTTATTAAATAAAGCGTTCTAGTACAAAATTATAATCTCTATATAAATATCGTATGAAGGAATCATGTAACTGACTGATTGACCACCTGACTGACTGACTCAACATCGCCCAGCCCAAAACGCTGGAGCTAGAAAGCTGATATTTGGTATATTGGTTCTTTTTCCAGTGTAGACATCCGCTAGGACGGCATTTTTGACAATTCACACTCGGAGAGGCAAAACAGGGAATAGTTTCCTCCTGTCCCTTAAGGGCCTGTCCTTAAAGGCCTGTCCAAACCGCTGGAACTAGGATGTTGAAATATTTTATGAAGGTTTCTCCCCCGTGTAAACTTTTCTTGAAAATCCTACGGGGAAATTCTACCCTTTGACAGCCTACCAAGACCGAAAAAAGTTTCCCCCTTGACGGTATTCCTAAATCCTTTTGGATACACAGAGAAAACAGAGCCACCGATATATTTGTTTGTGGTAAAAGAAATTCGGTTATTACAACAGAAATTCGATTAATACGAAAGAATTTCGGTTGAAACCAAATATTTCAATTGTATCAGTTCAGATAACTAAAATTTTGAACATCCATATGCGGAGAGCAAAAAGGTGTAATCTCCACTGAAACCTGAAATATGATATACCTATTTCTTGGAATATGCTAACGACAAGACCGGATTTTTGGAAATTTCTACAAGGATGGGAAAAGTCTGAACTTTGCCGGCATGTCTTTATTTTGGCTAGAAACCTAAAATTTAAAATATGTGTTCCCTTGAGAGTACATAAACAACACATTTTGGCCCACTAAAAAAATCTGTTGGGCATTTTGTAACAAAAATCGATAATTATTTTATGACAGAATCACAAAAGCAAAAATGTTTTCCATAAGGACACCGATAGGAATGAAATTTTTATATGATAAAGGAGACCAAAACGGGAGGTGTATTTTTTAATCGAACAATCTCATATTTCGGGTTAAAAAAGGCCTTCATCAACCATTTTACAATCAACCACCAAAAAAAAAAAAAAAATATTTTTGTTTAAAAAATAAATAAAATAAAAAAAATTTGATGCTCGATAAAAAAAATTAATTTAAAATTTTGTACTAATACAATATTTAGTAGACTTTTTTGCTGATTTTAGCAAACCGGTTTTAAATTCCGCTTTACAAAAAGTTTACTAAAATTTAGTAGCGGCTACTTATGTTTCTACTAATTTCATTGTACTACACGTCAGCAGACATGTGTTGCTAAGATTAGCAAAAAATACCGCTGGGCTCAAATAAGCAAAATTTCCCGTAATAACAGCCTTTGCTCTACCAGAACTTTTCTGAATAATTCGTACTGGGCCCTCTTGACATTGAAGATTATTTACCCAGCAAAAATGAAGCTGCCAAAGAAGCAATAAAAGCATCACTACTATGGCAAGGCATCACTTCTTTTCTGGTGGTTTCATCGATGAATTTAACATTAGCGTGTCATAGGATGGAAGTATTCAAATGTAGCTACTAGCATTACTCATACTTTACTCTAAGGAAGCAATGATAATACAATGATTAGGTATTCTGATGCATGAGTGGGAAATGTTCATATACTTTGTAATATTTAAGCTTTGATGAACATTTAATTCAAAAGAAAGCAGAAAAATGAGTTTAAAGAAGCGAAATGTATGCATTGATATACAAATACTCTTTATTAAAACAAATAAATAATTTTGCATTATGGAAAAAGCATTTTTGAAACATTTTTCAAAAATTTTAATGAATTTTTAGACAAATTTTAAAATATTTTTGGATAATTTAAAAACTGGTTGTACAATTTTGAAACATTTTTAGAGAATTTTAAAATATTTTTGAACATTTTAAAATAATTTTTGCACAATTTTAAAATATTTTTTGGCAATTTGAAATAATTTTTATACAATTTTAAAATTATTTTGGTAAATTCTGAATTAAAACTGGAAATGATGTAGTGTTAAATTAAATACATAATGCAAAAATGCACAGATTGCGTCGTCATAAATATTTGAGGCTGAAAAAATGTAAATGACAGGCCAGCTAGTTTCAAATTAAAGGTCAAAAATCTGTTTTTCTTGATTTTTCAAAACTTTTATAAAAATTGCAAAACTGCATAAATTCTAACCCTCATGAAATTTTAAACTAAAATATAAAAAATGATTTAATAAAAAACTAAAAAAGTGCATCAGAACTATTTTCCAATTTGAATAAATGCTTAAGATTCAAAAAATATATACGATATACTATAACTTATGCTTTAGAAGTAATGAAGAGTGATTTTTTAAGATATGCATTGCGTTTATATCCAGATCACTGCATTTGAAATATGAACACATGAATGCTTTTGAAAGTGCCTTAGAATAACACCAAAAAATCAGAAAAGAATGTTAACTGAAGCTTAGGAAGAAATGAAAGAAGTTATAGTCAATTACTTTCTAGATCTTGTAGTTTCTTCTCAACGTCATTTTATAAGTCAGAAACTCGTTTTTCAACCAAAGAAATAAAATGCATACACAAAATCAACAATTTTTAAAAATATTTTTGTTAGTTTTATAAAACTTATTTAAAAGTCGAAAATAATGTAAATTTACTAAATGCGTTTATATTATAAAATTTGAATTTATTTAAAATTAACGTTATAAAATTCTGAATTCATTTTATAACAATTAACATTTATCTGTCAAACTTGTCATATAATTTGTGAAATTTAATGTATACAAAAAAAAAATTAAACCGAGGTTAGCTGTAATAAAAACTTACTTATATTATAACTATCAACGGGTGAGCATCTTTTCTTTAATCCCTTGTACTCTCCAACCAGGGAAAACCTAATAATTTTACCTTTCACTTATTCTTTACTTTCCCGAACCACAATTACCACATTTGGAGCCATTGGTGCCACTAATTCCAACATCGATATAAAATTTCTCCAGCCTTGAGAAATAATAAATTTACTCACCATCCTCTTTTCTACTAGCTGTCATCCATTTCAAAGAAGATCAGCTTAGCCCAAAACAATATTGACTACAATGGTGTGCCAATAGAGTTTATTCCTTTCAGCACACCTTTTGTATGCAGAAATTTTTTCATTAGTGGCTTTAGAAGTTTCCTGAAGTTTCTCTTCCATCTTAGCTAGCATTTTCTCCTTCGTTTTTATCTTAGTTAACGGTTTCTCGTTTTCTGCTCTAGAAGTTTCTAGCAGTTTCATTTTCATCTTAGCAAACAGTTTCTCGTTGTCTGCTCTAGAAGTTTTTTTAAGTTTCTCATTTTTTTCCTTCTTTTCCATCATAGCAGCCAACATTGCGATTAACTCCATATAACCTATTGTTGTGCGGGTAACCTCCATTTCTTTTTTTTTTTTCGTCATATTCGGTAGTTGCGATGTCAATTTCAAATTCCTCTATAAGCCTCTTTTACAATTCGACCTTATTTCCTGCTGTCGGTAGCGCCAATTTGCTCAATTCCTTCTTAAGCTGATCCACCTTAAGCCCCTCCAATTTCATGACTCGTTGATTTATTTACCTTTTAAATAAGTCGAGTTCTTTCTATATTGCAAATAATAAACACCGTTTGAATTATTTATAGCACTATTTTTTTATAATAGGCACTAAAATTACGATGTAAATAGACTTAACATTAGCCACACTTTAGTTCTTAATACTTCAGCATTTTAGTTAAAACTGTACTGCTGCATTACTAAGTACCCGTATTTACATGAGTAGTCGGCTATTCTAGTTATTTCTAGCTATTACTATACAAAATTTTTCCAGCTGTCAAAGAAGAAATTTCTAGTTGCAGAAATTTCTGTAACAATATCTGACTTTTAAAAATAATAAAATAAAAACAAAATAACACATATATCAGGTTGATTCATTTAGTTTAAAACTATTTCAAAGCAAATTAAATGCATTGTTCAAAAACTGCATTTATAAAGAAAACTTGATAAAATTTCCCTGTTTTTCAAACCTTTTTTCAAATCGAATTGGAAAATCTGCTCAAAACTAATTGGATTTGGAAAGAAAATCAATTGGAATCGCAAAAAAACAATTTGAAAAGATGCCGAACCTTTGTAATTTCCCTATATAAAACCAAGAGAACATTTTTTACTATGTGAGCGACATCGACATGGTGTGTTAGAACAAGAGTTTAAATTGTAAAAAATCGGCCATATTTGATAAAAAGAAACAAATTACACATATATGGAATAATATATGAATTCATATATGACATATACCAATCAATGTATGGATTACATACATGGCATAATATATGACGATATATGAACTTATATGATATTTTTAACCTCGGATGTTAATTAATATATGATACAATAATTGATTTAAGTATGTAAACCAGAGTAAAAAAGTGTATATATCACATGTGGCTTTATCTGTAGTTTTAAATATCGAAATATCGTATGTTGAGAAGAAAAAATTATTCTATTTTCAAAAGATTTTACTATTTAAATAAATTTGTTTCATTTTTTGAAGTTGATGTTTAAATTTAAAGTTTTGAATTTCTTGTTTATAGGTCATTCAAGAGGGACGGGCCTAGTGTTAACTGTTTTAATATCGCTTGTTCCCCTTTCCATCCCATTTTGTTCTCCTTGTCTAATGATTCATTTCCACTCGTTCCCATTCCATTTATTTCCCCTCGTCTAATGTTTTAATTACACTTGTTCCCCATTCTATTTTATTTTTTACCCTATCAAGTGTATCGATTTCACTCGTTTCACATTTCATTCGATTTCAATCCCCTTGTCAAGTGTTTTAATTCCACTCATACCCCGTTTCATATCCCTTTCCTAGTGTTTCAATTTTACTCGTACCCTTTCCATTCCATTTCTGTCCCCTTCAAATTTGCATTTTTACCTTGCAAATATTTCCCTATATACATCATAGTGGGCAAAGCGTAGAAAATGGTTGCCCTGGCTAACGTCCGTGGCTATACGGAGTTCCCAGATAATTACGCGGAGTTCTTAATTTTTACAATGTAACAGACCAAAACTCTAAGATGTACCTCAATAATGAATTAGCCCATACTCCAGGTAACACAAATTTCAAATTTCAGATTTTTTTCTTTCTAAAATGTTGCTGATCAATGAGTTAGCACATACTCCAGTTAACACATATTTAAAATTTTAGCTTTCTGGCTTAATCGGGGGGGGGGGGGGGGGGGGGGGGCAGCCTCTTAAGGAGTCTCCCCCTTCACCTTTTTGCCCCTCCTCGAACACATTTCCAAAAATCCGGCCTAGGTGAATGTCTACACCGAAGGAGGAACCTTTGCACCAAATTTCAACTTCCGAGCGGTTTTAGCAATGGTAAGCTATAAGAGTTTGGGTAGACCGTAAAAAGGTGTTTTTCCCGTTTTGCTTTTCCCCGAAGGAATTTCCAAGAACCTCGTATTAGCGAATGTCTACGCCGCAGGGGGAACCTACATACTTAATTTCAGCGTCATACCTCCTGCGGTTTGGGCGGGGCGATGTTGAATAAAATAAAAAAATATTAACATAATTACACATTTTTGCATTTACACATGTGCACATTTACCCATTTGCATATGTGCATATTTGCACATCTATGTTACCATCAATCCATCAAACCATCGATCCATCAAACCATCAATCTATCAAACCATGAAACAATCAAATTTTCACTTTTGCAAATTTGCACATTTGCACTTTCGCACATTTACACTTTTGCAAATTCGCACGTTTGCAAATTTGTATGTGCCTACATTTGCACTTTTGCAAATTTGTACATTTGCACATTTTCAAATTTGGTATGCAGGTTGCTTCTCCAGTGTAGATAACAGCTATGGCATAACTTTTGGAAAATCCAAAGTGGAGGGCAAATAAGCAGAAAATTGATGAATTGATGGCTTGATGGTAATGTAAATGTGCAAATATGCAAATGTGCACATGTGCAAATGGGCAAATGTACAAATGAGCAAATGTGCAAGTGTGTAAATGTGAAAATATGAAAATGTATAAATGTGTAAATATTTATTTATTTCATTCAACATTGCCAAGTCCAAACCGCAGGAGGTAGGACGCTGAAATTTGGTATGGAGATTTCTCTGTGGCGCAGACATTCGCAATGACGAGGTTCTTGGAAATTTTCTCTTGGAAGAGCAAAACGGGGGAAAAACTTTCCTTTCAATGCCTGCCCAAACTCCTATATCTAGAAACCTAAAATTTAAAATATGCTTTTCTTGGAGTATGTGCTAACTCATCGACGAAGTCTCCCTCTTAACAGCCTGCATAAACCGTTGGACCTAGGAAATTGAAATTTAGTATACAGGCTCCATCTTCAGTGTAGATAATAGTTAAGACGTAATTTTTGGAAAATTCAACGGGGAGGGGCAGAAAAAGGAAAAATTCTCACCCTTGATGTCCTGCCAAAAAGCGCTGGAGCTGGGAAGTTGAAATTTGGTGCATAAGCTCCTCCTCCGGTGTAGACATTCACCTAGGACGGATTTTTGGAAATGTATAAGGGTAGGGGCAAAACGGTGAGCAGTCTCCCCCTTATCGGGCTACCCACACTGATTTAGCTAAAAAACTGAAATTTTAAGTGTTAACTGGAATATGTGCTAACTCACTGATCAGCTACATTTTAGAATTTTAGCCAGGTATATGATATAAATTGGGGTTCAAAGGAAAAAATCTGAAATTTTTGTGTTACCTAGGGTATGGGCTTATTCATTATTGAAGTACCTCTTAGAATTTTGGTCTGGGACATTGTAAAAATTGGGGACTCCGGGTAATTATCTGGGAACTCCGTATACTCCAACCATTTTCTACGCTAACAACGTAGTGGGCTTTGTCCGCTAGTCATATATATATATATACATATGTCGGTATGCATAACCATATATAATTATATATTACATGCATTTCTTTTTAATTATATCATATTGTGCAATATATAATCACCTCCCAGGAAAACTTTCGTAATAGCAGCTCATTGCTTTTTGCATTACCAAAATATATTATTTACCTTTTGCAAATAATAACAAAACTCCTGTACATTTCAATAAATAATATCTTACATCTTTACATGAAAATATAACATCAACTAGATTAGATTTATCGTATATAACTGCAAATATGTGGCATCTATAAGTGATAGTAAATATTAAGGATCAACATCTGGTTGGAGTTATGATTAATAACACATAATATTTGGAATAAAAATTCTAATTGGTTTCCAATTGTACAATTTTATAAAGTTAAATATTTCGATATTTAGAGATTTTTAATTAGCGACATTTTGTTCGAATTTTTAGTAGATTTGAACAGCTGATATAAATCTACGCCTGTTACAAGTCAGTACAAGTGAAAGTTAAAATACTAAAAATTTTAACTTAATAATTAATACAAAATTTTTAATATATAGTAACTCAAAGCGATGGTGAGTGTAAAAGCAATGAAATTTTGAGTATATTTCCCAGCAAAACTTTTGTAATGGGTGCGATATTCTCATGCGTTACCTTGTAATGATAGCTCGTTACCTTTTTCATTATTTGTAAGCATAAAGTAATAAGTTACTGATTATTGATTACGTAATATGTAAATAAATGTAAAGTAATAATTGAAATATTTTTGAAAATCTATTTTTAAATACATTACTTTTTGTTTTTTTGTAAGCAAAAGGGTAATGTATGTTTGTTTTGATAACACTAGCGAAAAAACGAAGCGCAACAACTCATTTAAGCTTAAAGCAATCAAATACTATATGGGTCGATAGCTCATTGGGTAGAGTTCTTGGCTGGCTATTGGTTATTTTTAATAACGTTTAAAATATTTGTAATATTTGTTTTTAATAAAAATTCCTCTTTTTTAAAAATATATTTTTAGACACATTACTTTTTCCATTCTCGTAACCATATAAGTAACCCCTTACATTATCACCTCTAAAGTAATGGGTATATACATTACTTCGCCTGTAAAATTCATCAGTGAAGTAAGGTGTAAAGTAATCCATTAGCCCCTATGGCTACACATTACTTTACACATTATTTGGTAATGTGTGATTTTGCTGGGTTATATAATTTTAGAGGAAAGTTTTGTAAATTTTTTTAGAACATATATACATATACAATCAATAACGCTGCATATATCTTTTAAAAAATACAAACCAACAATCCAAAAAGCGCTTTTTGTCAAAGTTCTTTAGTTTTTCAATATTTTATTAACAAAAATCACTTAACAATTAATTAATAGTTACCCCAAATTTAAAAACATAAACTAATTCGTTTCTAGTTTTTGGCTTAAATTAAATAATTGTAAATTTAAGGACGAAAAACTAGGTTACTATAAATAGTTAAAGACCTGGAGAAAAAAATTAAAGTTATGCTTTTGTGTGATTGACTTCTAGTAAAGAAAATTTTAGTTTTAATTTGATAAAATTAATTTGTATTAAAATGTTGACTATTTTCTGTAAAAATAGTAGAAAATGTTACTAAAAATTAGTTAAAAAGGCCTCTTCCGAAAAAACTGCTAAAATCAGCGGATCCAACGAAATGTTAGTAATTTTTGAGTTAAACTGCAAATCACAGTTAATGGTGCTGAAATTACCAACAAATTATGAGGAATTTTTACTACGGAAACGTCATATTCAATAATATTTTACAATATGGAATTATATTTTTAATTGTTAAAACAAATTGTTAACCATTTTCAAAAATTTATGGCTATGATTTTTATTTTATAACTGTACAATTGTTAACAATCCAACTGTTAATATTTGATTATAATAATTTGTATAACGTTTATAATAAGTTTTTTTTTATTTAACTTTTTAATCATTAGTTAAAAATTTTCTAATAATTACAAAAAATTGTATCGCCATTTGCAGTTATCTAAAATTTAACATTATTGCTAGTAGCATTGTAAATTATAGTTTTTCTGTTTTCATTTTACGAATATTTTGCTAACAAATTCTGCTGATGTTACCATATTTCTCTGAAGAACTTTTTCACAAATGTTTGGATTGTTTGTCGCTATTTTTACATTTTTTCTAATAATGTATTAATGAATTTGAAACTTGAAGCGTTTATTTTATCGGAAATACCATATGATTTATTTAAATATATCGAACCCCAGCAAAACCACACATTACCAAATAATGGGTAAAGTAATGTATAGCCTTAGAGGCCGATGGATTACTTTACACCTAACTTTAATTGATGAATTTTACAGGCGATAAGCCTCAAAGTAATGTGTATACCCATTACTTTAGAGGTGATAATGTAACATACATTACCCTTTTGCTTACAAAAAAACAACAATGTAATGTATCTAAAAATAGATTTTCAAAAATATTTCAACTATTACTTTACATTTATTTACATATTACGTAATCAATAATCAGTAACTTATTACTTTATGCTTGCAAATAATGAAAAAGGTAACGAGCTATCATTACAAGGTAACGCATGAGAATATCGCGCCCATTACCAAAGTTTTGCTGGGACATTTTGATAAAATACTGTAGTGTTAGAAATTGGTTAAACTATAAAAATAAATATATTATATATTATAGCATAAACGTCAAAAACCTATATCAGCTTTTTTGCTGCATCAGCTAAAAAGAAATATGTTGTGAATAACAAAAACAATGAGGTTGTATCTGCAGATACACAGGCTTCTGAAAACAACAACGTTTATTCTGGAGTGTTAAAAAGGTCTAAGTCTCAGTAGATTATAAAGGGTGTCCCAAGAAGAACGCAATTTTTAAATTTTAAATAAAACACAGATATTTAAAAAAAAGTCGTGAAACTTTATTATATCGTAAAGTAGACAGAATGAGGTTATGTATGGAACAATATATCGTGCAGATGGCCGCCGCGGCTTTGCTGGCATGCACGCGATCTTTTAATGAAATTTTCAATGACCGTTTTGCATGAATGCTGCGGTATTTCATTAATGCAGCGTCCAATTTCCTCTTTTAAGGCTTGAGTCGTCGTCGGCTTATTCGCGTAAACCATCGACTTCAAAAAACCCCAAAGAAAAAAATCTAATGGTGTTAAATCGCACGATCTAGGCGGCCAATTCTGATCTCCAAAACGCTAAATAACACGACCGGGAAATGACTGATGCAGCAATTGAATTGTTTCTCTGGCTGTATGACATGTGGCGCCGTCTTGTTGGAACCACATGCCCTCCACATTCATTTCTTCAATTCTAGGCAAGAAAAAACTGGTTATCATTTCACGATACCGAACACCATTGACTGTTTGCGCTTGACCTGCCTCATTTTCATAAAAAAAGAGGTCCAATGATTCCTTTAGCCCAAAAACCACACCACACAGTGACACGTTGAGGATGCATTTGCTTCTCGTGAATCACTCGAGGATTTTCCTCACCCCAAATGCGACAATTCTGCCTATTGACGAAGCCATCAAGATGAAAATGGGCCTCGTCACTGAAGATGATTTTATCGGCAAAATCAGCATTTTCATGTTGTCTCTCCAATACCCAAATAACGAACTCCCTTCGCTGTCCATGGTCAGCTGGCTTCAGTTCCTGAGTCAATTGAACTTTGTATGCATGAAGATGCAAATCTTTCGTCAAAATTCGCTGCAAAGTGGATTTGGAGACACCAATTTGCTGAGCTCGGTGTCGAATTGAGGTGGATGGAGTTTGAGCGACATCATCACGTACAGCTGCGACATTTTCGGTCGATCGACCTGGTCGATGGCGCGTTGTTGTCTTTACATCACTAACAGACCCAGTTTCGGCAAATTTATCCATTAATCTCTTTAGAGTTGACTCTTTTGGAGCATTATTGTGACCCCAAATTGATCGCAATTTGCGAACTGTAGCCGCAAAACTTTCACCATTTTGGTAAAATAATTTCACAATGAGAATGCGTTGTTCATTCGTGTAGCGCTCCATTTTTACTAACCTCGTACCTTCTACTAGCAAACAATAACAATTGTTCAAATGTCAAACAATGACACTTCGAATGTTGCCAGATTTAAAAATTGCGTTCTTCTTGGGACACCCTTTATATGTTTAGAGCATTTATTGTCACTGGACGAGACAATTCTGTCAGCTGTGTCTACAAAGTCTAAAATTAAAAAAAAAAAATTATCCGATTTTTGGAATAAACACTTAAGAACAAATACTTGTTTTAGATCGACCTTCTACCTCTGCTTCCACTAATTCAACTCTAGTAGAAATAACCGATAATGATAATGTTATAACTAGATCTGATAGTATGTCAAGTCTTGATTTAAATAAAATAAATGGTGAGAATTTACTAAAATGAAAATTCTGAAAGTATAAATATTAAATTCTGTACTTTTCAGATAAACCAAAACAATTTCTTTTAGACATTGGAAATCATTTAGGAGAAAAAATTGACGATGCTACAAAAAAAATTATTAACAGAGCATTGAAATCCCTCCAAAGATTATATTTTTCCATATTCTGTGCGACAAGTCTCTGGAATATAATTAAAAAATTTTTTATGTGGTAAATATTTGGAAATGTATAGCAAATGGCTTGTATTATCGGAGGTTAAAAAAGGTATTTTTTGTAAATATTGTTCGATATTTGTAACTCGAAATGAGGGAGGATATAAGAAAAATGTAGCGCTGAAGGCTTTGGAAACAACTCTTCTAAAAAATTTAAAGAAACTGGTTGGAAAGGAAAGCGATTTAGAGAACCATTCTAAGTGCTTATATCACAAGGATGCGGTTTCTTCGGCGAAAATGTTTTTAAAGACCCAAGAAAATTTTTATCTTGAAATTAATAATCAATTACACACGACCGCACTTAAACAAAAAGTCGAAAATCGGGAACGTCTGCTGTCCATAACAAAATCTATAATTTTTCTTGGAAGGCACAATTTTAGCATCTGAAAATACAAACGCGGAAAGTATTTTTCGTAATCTTCTGCGATTTCGTATAGATGCTGGAAACATCCAAAACTACTCAAAATAATATAATTGAATATTGCCACAATCTAGTTCTGGAAAAAATATTAAAAAATGTATATGAAGCCAAATATTTTTCAATAATTTTTGATGAAACAACCGATTTATCGGGAAAAAGTCAGATATCTATAGCTTTAAGATACTTTGATGTGACCGAAAATGCAGTTAAAGAAGATTTCATTGGCTTCGTAGACGAATTTAAAGAGGCTTCAAAAGACATTGGTGAAGATGGAGAGGTGTTAATTGATGCAAATACATTATCATCAATTATTGTCACAGCTTTAATGAATTGTGGGCTTGCTTTAAAAAATTGTATTGTAATACGAACAGATCACTGTCCACTGATGTTGGCAAAAAGGGAGCTGTTAATAAAATAATTAAAACTGCGACAAATGCAAAACAAACACCCTGTTATTCCCACAAGTTCAACAACTCTATTTCAAAAAGCAACAAGGTGCAATTAATTCAAAATGTAACGTCTTACATCAAAGAAACCACTAATTTTTTTAAAAGTTACCATCCAAAACGTAATGCCGTTTTAATAAAATTTTGGAAACTAAACTGTCACCATTGCGTGAAACAAGATGGGTAGATCGGCATGATTCCGTTTTGGTATTTACAGTTAATATTGAAAAAATAAGAGAGGCATTGGAAAAGATATCCGATTGGAAAGATAGGGATACATCGTCAAAAGCGTTACTATCATGCAGAGAAAAAGCATGGTTGCAATATGATCACTGCTACCAAGTTATTTTTTTCTAACCATCAACATGGTCGCTACCATCCTTATTTAGTAAATATTTTACTATTTTATTATTGGCATCTTCTATTTTATATCATGATTGGCTGTAACCATACTGCGGTAACAAAAATTATGAATATGAATAAAATATGATAATTATGCATCGGTAAAATGCTGGCAACAATCAATAAATTATTATACATCAAATAAAACATGACTTTATCATTTACAGTCATAATATTGTCTTGTTTTCATAAAAACCAAAATTTTATCAGTTCAGTCAGTTTGTTTTTACTACAAAATGTCTTAAAATACAATCATATATTCTTTACTAAAACTGGACATATATCAGATGGATAGAAATTACCCTTCACATATCATTAAAACATTTCATCAATTGACCCATTAAGATCCAGTTTATTTTTTTTCGAAAATTCCTTATAAAGGGTGGTTAAATTTTAAGGGCCGATGTTGATTTTGAATAAACCACAAATTTTTTAGGAAATTATTGCCATTTCTTTTTATTATGATAATATGGTATGGTTCAATTATGTATGGAACAAATGGAGGTTCTATGCCGTTAATGTGCCGAATTATCTCATCCCTTAGCTCTTGAATTGTTGCTGGCTTATAGTCGTACACATTTTCTTTTAAATAATCCCAAAGAAAGAAGTCCAACTGTGTCAAATCATATGATCTTGGCGGCCAATTGACATCGCCACCACGTGAAATAACACGGCCATTGAATTTGTCGCGTAAAAGAGCCATTGTTCCGTTAGCTGTGTGGCAAGTGGCACCGTCCTGTTGAAACCACATATCGTCCAGGGTCATATCCTCAATTCCTGGCCACAATAAGTTCGTTATCATCTCACGATAGCGAACACTATTCACGGTAAATGCTTGGCCGACCTCATGACAAACTATCGCGAACAACAGCAATGTTTCTGGGCGAGCATGCACATGTGTTTTCACAGACCCGGTTTGCTGAAATTTGCCCAAAATTCTCCCGATTGTGGACACATTTGGTCGATTATGCTGACCAAAAAATATCACGAAGTGGGCGAAATGCATTTTGATTTGAGCGCCCATTTTCATAATAAGCCTGAATAACTTTTACGCATTCATCGATTGTGTATCTTTCCATCGTTCAAATTGAGTTAGTCTGAAATTGAGAAATGTCAAATGAAATGCAGAAAAAACTTGACGTTTAGGTGTAGTTCACATTCGACATCGGCCCTTAAAATTTTACCACCCTTTACATATAATTTTATTTACACTAATCAATTCATTGTCAAAAAGTTTCTATTGAAAGATTTTATATTTTTTAATTCTTTTCAATAAAAACAATTCGATTTTTTTATTTAAATATGTTTATTATTAATTCATTTCTTGTAAAAAGTTCTCAAAATATTAATAAAATATTTTTTATAATAAAAAGTCTGTAGAATCCATGATTTTTTTTGTTTTGTACGAAAAGGTTTCTTCCTCAAAATAATAGATATTTATAAATTTATCTGATAAAAACATTTTCAGATTATGGAATTTTGTGGACTTTTTATTAAACTAAAATTCTCAGATTCTCCAAACTGTTTCTTAGAAAGTAAAATTCATAGATTCTGAAGACTTTTCATCATGAAAAATACTTAGATTCTAAGGACTTTTTCTAGTAGAAATATTCTTAGATTCTAAAGACTTTTTCTTAAAGAAAAATTTCTAAAAAAATTTCTAAAAAAATCTTCAAAATGTCTAACAAAAAAATTTTTCACTATTTGTCTTAAAAAAAGTCTACAGAATCAAAGTTTTCTTGAAAGAAAAGCTCTTAGATTCTATGATATTTTCCTAAACAATTTTTCTTCAAAAAGTCCTTAATAACAATTTTTCTTTATAAAAAACATTTCTAATGGAAATATTCTTAAATTTAAAGAGCTTTTTCATAGTTTCTAAGAACTTTTTCTATAAGAAATTTTCTTAGATTATAAATCATATAATGATAATCCAGGAATCATAATATTGTTATAACGAACCATAATATAATAAAATTTTGATCATACTATGATTACGTGCGATCATATCATGATAAATTCAATATAACATGTTTATTTAGGACCATAATATTGTAATTTTCGAATCATAATATAACTGTATGCACCATTTTATGGTAAAAATATGGTTATTTTATAATCATATCATATTAACCATTATCATCGTATCATATTAACCGTTATCATATTAACCATATTATAGTACGACTATTGTTGGCACAACCATAAACTCAAAAATATATTATGCACTTCGAATATGAATGCCCCAACCTTATTTATTTTAAGCGACATACTTACTATAACACAGCCTCTAAGTGTAATTTTACAAAATCAGGATATTGATTTACAAAAAGGGTCCGATCTTATAAAAACTTTAATAATGCACCTTGAAACTAAAAGATATGAAGCCGAAGAACAATTCAAAATAATTTTTGAAAAGCAGGAGCTATTTGTGTTGGAATGGAAATTCCAATTTAGAAGTCGCCATATGAAAGAAATCATCCAATTAAAGATGTGCAAGAGTACTACCGCGTTGTGGGTTACATTCCCCTTATTGAGACTATCTTAGTAGATGTAAAAACACGTTTTTCGAAAGACGTTCTTAATTTATTGAACATCACTAAACTACTAACCCATAATATATCTCATTTTCAGATATTAACAAATGTTTATGCATACGGCTATAAACTTTTAATATTACAACTGGTAGATGAGTTAATTAAATTTCATAAAGCAGATAAAAAGCTTCTTTTAGCTAAAGTTGAGGCTGAAATCCTTCACTGGCAACAGGAATGGATCTTCCAAATAATGTGTTAAATTGTTAAATTTAAGGATAATATTACAAATATTTGTTTGGATGTCTGTCGGTAATGCTACTGCTAAAAGGTCTTTTTCCACCCTTCGTCGCATTAAAACATGGGTTAGATCGACAATGACAGAGGACAGGTTAAATGGCTTAGCTATGATGCATATTCATCAAAATATAGAAATTAATCCAAACGATGTTCTAGACAAATTTGCCTCACAAACAAAACACAAATTATTCTAATGATAAAAATATCTTTCGAAATCGTGTTTTAAAAGTTTTCCTGTAGAATAAAAATGGCATTGAAACTGTTTATTTATCATAATTTTTTTTGTAAATTTTTCCTGTTAAATATCGCAAAATCGAGATACGCCTTTTCTATATTAAGCAATCGATATGTATTTTTATTTGACTAGGAGACTTATTAATTTTAATTTTGCAATACATATATTTTTAATTTTTATTTAAAAATTAGCTTACTTTATATTATGTATGTTATCGAATAGATTTTTAATTTTTGTCGACTTTTTCTTTTTGTATATTAATTTTTTAATAAATATTTTTTTACATTATTTTTAAATTTAAATTAAACTATGTATTTATATAAAATTTTGTTCTTTTAATATTTGATATATGTTCATATCAAAATGAGGTTTGCAGCGCAAAGGGTTAAAATTTCGGAATATTTAAAAATTTTGAATTTGTTTTTAAATAGTCATAATTATTGACGATTCTAAAATTAAATATATCGGTCAATTGGATTTTAAGATATAGCATGTCAACTTTTTGAAATTATAAAAATTTTTGTTTTATTTAAAGTTTTTGACCATAAAACATAACCTAGATCCTCATCAAAATATAATGAACCTTTGTGAAACATCTAAACAAATTTAAAAAAAAATCAAAAAGTTCCCCCCAAATAGCTTATGCTGGATCCGCCCCTGCGTGTAACCCATTTATAATTATATATATTGTGTTATATATAATTTTTTTTGATAGAATATATTCCATATCTTATCATGTAAATCATATATAAAGGGTGTCCCAAGAAGAACGCAATTTTTAAATCTGGCAACATTCGAAGTGTCATTGTTTGACATTTGAGCAATTGTTATTGTTTGCTAGTAGAAGGTACGAGGTTAGTAAAAATGGAGCGCTACACGAATGAACAACGCATTCTCATTGTGAAATTGTTTTACCAAAATGGTGAAAGTTTTGCGGCTACAGTTCGCAAATTGCGATCAATTTGGGGTCACAATAATGCTCCAAAAGAGTCAACTCTAAAGAGATTAATGGATAAATTTGCCGAAACTGGGTCTGTTAGTGATGTAAAGACAACAACGCGCCATCGACCAGGTCGATCGACCGAAAATGTCGCAGCTGTACGTGATGATGTCGCTCAAACTCCATCCACCTCAATTCGACACCGAGCTCAGCAAATTGGTGTCTCCAAATCCACTTTGCAGCGAATTTTGACGAAAGATTTGCATCTTCATGCATACAAAGTTCAATTGACTCAGGAACTGAAGCCAGCTGACCATGGACAGCGAAGGGAGTTCGTTATTTGGGTATTGGAGAGACAACATGAAAATGCTGATTTTGCCGATAAAATCATCTTCAGTGACGAGGCCCATTTTCATCTTGATGGCTTCGTCAATAGGCAGAATTGTCGCATTTGGGGTGAGGAAAATCCTCGAGTGATTCACGAGAAGCAAATGCATCCTCAACGTGTCACTGTGTGGTGTGGTTTTTGGGCTAAAGGAATCATTGGACCTCTTTTTTTATGAAAATGAGGCAGGTCAAGCGCAAACAGTCAATGGTGTTCGGTATCGTGAAATGATAACCAGTTTTTTCTTGCCTAGAATTGAAGAAATGAATGTGGAGGGCATGTGGTTCCAACAAGACGGCGCCACATGTCATACAGCCAGAGAAACAATTCAATTGCTGCATCAGTCATTTCCCGGTCGTGTTATTTAGCGTTTTGGAGATCAGAATTGGCCGCCTAGATCGTGCGATTTAACACCATTAAGTTTTTTCTTTGGGGGTTTCTTGAAGTCGATGGTTTACTCGAATAAGCCGACGACGACTCAAGCCTTAAAAGAGGAAATTGGACGCTGCATTAATGAAATACTGCAGCATTCATGCAAAACGGTCATTGAAAATTTCATTAAAAGATCGCGTGCATGCCAGCAAAGCCGCGGCGGCCATCTGCACGATATATTGTTCCATACATAACCTCATTCTGTCTACTTTACGATATAATAAAATTTCACGATTTTTTTTTAAATATCTGTGTTTTATTTAAAATTTAAAAATTGCGTTCTTCTTGGGACACCCTTTATTATTAGATGAGGGCACATCTGATTATATCTAAAATTTTTTACCCGAGTTATTAAAACTATTTTTTTATATGGTATGAGATATAATTATATATGATTTAATATATGGTCCAAAATCAGAAATGGTTTTAATATAGTATAAGATATAATATCATAATATATCATAGATATATTTTATATGGCAAAAGATATAATTATTGTACATGGATAATATTTGCCATCAAATTTGAGATATAGTTATGTGCGATTCCATATCAAGAGAATTATTGATATGATATAAGATATAATTAGATATAATTATATAGGGTTACATGTCATATCCAATCCAATGGTATTATGCCAGAGAGATAAAAAAAATAGTTTTTGTGTTTTTATTTATTTTCATTTTCTCATTATTGAGCGCCCCGGTAGGCTAGTTGGAAGCGTGCTAGCTTATCAGTGCGGTGGTCGTAAGTTCGATTCCCACCAGAGGCTCTGGTCTGTTTTCGCAACAACGAGCCGATAGCCTTCGTTGCTAGTACTCGGTTAGGGTATTAAGATTTAATTTGTAATTATATGTTTAATAAAATAAATAAATAATATTTTCACATTAATATTATTTTCAAGATCTTAAAATCTTAACCCGTCTCGGAGCAACAATAGTGAGAAATTTTTGATATGATATAAAATAAAATTAATTTTTATATTTTATTTAACATTTTTCTTTTATTGATAACTAATTTATTTTTTGAGCTTAAGGTTCGTTTTTACAAAAATATATTAATTATTTTTCAATATTTCGCTACTCCATTGTATAGCATTTTTAGGAAAAAATAATTATGACAAGTTATGAACAAAATGAAAGTTTTGACAGACATTTTTAAAATTTTTTTGACCGGTCTTTATCACAATGAACCGGTCACGTGACGTGGGATAGGTCCTTTTCCCGCAGGAATCGGATTTGGGCCCATCTTTTGGTAGTCGACTCAGAATCACTTTCTGCCAATGATGGGGTACTTTCATTGGCAAACACATGAAAAATTAAAAACATATCTAAGATCGACCTTTGGGGTTAAAAATGAGTATTTTTCGTTTTTAAGCATTTTAAGGTATTTACTCATATCGTCCTAAAGATTTCTTATATTTATAAAACATGATAGTTCAAGTAATTTGGGATTAAGAAACACGAATCTGAAGTCCAATTTTTTCCGATTTTTTGTTTTTGAGAAAAATGGTGTTCGATTTCTCGAACACTGTATTTTGAAGGAATTTCAATAAACATCGATTCAAGCCTTAGAAAAATTTTAAAATTTGTACTTGATATCAAAGGTATAAATCAAGTTATTATCAACAAAAATAATTTAGCCCTTGAATTCCATTTGAGAAACATTCAACAATAATTTGAGAAATACATTAAGAAGTTTTTGTGATAGTCTTAAATTTGTGCATTAGTCCGAAATGTATTTCTCAAATAATTTTCTAATTAAAAATAATGCTTCGAGATTTAGAATTGGTATCAAATCTTTTTCGAATTGTATAAATAAATAAATTGTTTTTTTTTTTAACTTTAAGAAAGTGAGTGAAAAGTTATTTGATGACAAGAGAATGGTTTGATATTGTTTTATTTCTCTAGCTTTATTTTAATAACAACAAACATTTATAAAAAAATAAATAAAAAAGAGGATTCTTGTTGTAAAATCTTAAGCAGAATTGTAAAGGGACCATAAATCCTTAAGACGACGAAACCCTTCATAAATCAAATGCAAACTGAAATAAAAGGCAAGCAAATTTTTAAAAAATCATACATTTTTGTCAATTACATCTCTTTTTTCTCCTTTTAGATATCCGTCTGTAAAATGTAGTTTTTACCGAAAAACAATATTGCAAATTTTAAAAAAAATGTATCTTCTTGTATGTAAATAGTTGTTATCGAAACAATCTCAAACCTCGTTCTCTGATCTTTATCAATTTAATAAATATGCTCGAGCTCTAACAGTCGTTTTTATGGAGAACGCTATAATTTTGAAATTGGGAATAAAAATTCTCAATGCTATTCTCAAGTATAAAGTTTACTTATTCAGTATCAATAGTAAATGTTTGTTGGGATATTACAACAATACAAATGAAAAAAGAAAAACATTTGTTTTCTATTGTTGAATGTTTAATCGTTTGTTAATTGATCTATATTTTAACATTTTTTTATACATAGTTTCCAGTTTTTAAAATTATGCTAAAATTAATGTGTTTTCTTCTTTTTTGTTATAAAAGGGGGAGTGAGTGGGTAAGAACTTCTATATTTACATTTAAATCTAACCCCTTATACCATCTAATTGCATAAAAAAAATAGTTTAGAGTCTTAGTTGAAAAAAAATATAAAAACGAGTATTCGAATAATCGAACTCTGGGACGATATGAGTTAAGACTAAAGGAACCAAATACAACAGTGTATCATAGGAAAGGGATTTTTGTGTGTTGTTTACTGGAACCTTTTTGTACCCTTTTTGATTTAAGATTTGCTGTTGTAAAAATTTTTATAGATTTCTTTTTTAATTTATTTTAGATTTTAAAAATAAGACCATATTTGGACCTAGTCTACATATTGTTACACGAAATTTCTACACCTAGAAATTTCTTCACACTACTTTTAACAGCTGGAAAAATCTAGTGTCGTAATAAACTGGAAATAACTAGAATACCTGACTACTCATATAAATACTGGTACTCGGTGACGCAGTAGTTCAGTTTATAAGTAAAACGCAGAGTGTGAAGAACTAAAGTGTGGCTAACGTTTAGTTTATCTAAATCGTGTAAATAAAGTGTGCTATCAAAGTGTATTTCTGTAATTTTTAGTGACGGTTATAAATAAATAGAGCAATAAATAATTTCAAGCAGTGTTTATTATTTGCAATATAGAAAGATCTCGATTTATTTAAAAGTATTTACCTTTTAAATAAATCGAGTCAACGATGTTATAAAGGGTAAAATCGTAACAATTGGTGTCAGAAGTGGGATTGCAAAATAATAAGCAGTCATGAAATTGGAGGAGCTTAAGGTGGAACAGCTCAAGAAGGAATTGAGCAAATTGCCGCTACCGACAGCAGAAAATAAAGTCGAATTGCAAAAGAGGCTCATAGAGGAATTCGAGCGGCGTAACATGGACATTGCAACTTACGAATTTGATGAAAAAGAAGAAATGGAGGTAAGTATCCGTAAAACAGAAGGTAACATGGAGTTAGGCGGAATGTTAGCTGCTATGATGGAAAAGCTAGAAACCTCTAGAGCAGACAACGAAAAATGTTGGCTAAACTTCAGGAAACACCTAGAGCGGACAACCAGAAGCTATTAGAAGTTTCTAGAGCAGAAAATGAGAAACTGTTCGAAACGTCTAGAGCAGACAACATGAAAATGTTAGAAACTTCCAGAGCAGACAACGAAAAATTGTTAGCAAAACTTCAAGACAACGAGAAACTTTTAACCAAGATGGAGACGAACGAGAAATTGCTTATGAAGATGGAAGAAAAGTTTCAAGAAACTTCTAGAGAAATTTCCGAAGTTTCAAAAAGAGTGACCGACTCAGAGAATGACGTCGAGAAAAAACTGCCAGATCTGGAAAGTAAAATAAATAATTCTCAATGTCAAGAGGGCCCAGTACGAATTATTCAGGAAAGTTCTGGTAGAGCAAAGGCCCCCACTTTTGACGGCAGCGTACCATTTAATGTTTTCAAGTTCCAGTTCGAGACAGTTGCCGCCATAAATATGTGGAACATCGAAGAAAAAGCTATAGAGTTGATTCTGGCCTTAGAAGGAAACGCTGCAGAAATTCTAGAAAGTGTGCCAATCACCTGTAAAAATAATTATTACGACATAATGGTGGCACTGCAACGAAAGTATGGTGGCGAACACAAAAAAGAAATGGTGCAGCTGACTTATCCAGGCGAAAATCATCCATTCTTAGATCAGTTCAAAATTGAAGCATTTGTGAATGGAATTCGGGATTCTGATGTAAGACATGAGGTGTGTGCTACGCAGAAATCGACTTTTGCTGAAACTGTCTCATTCGCGCTAGCCCAAGAGACTGCGAAGGTGATTTCCAAGCCACAAATATTTAAGGTGCGTAACCTCGAAGTAACTGCTGAAAATGATATAAGCACAAAGTTAACAGAGGCAGTTATGAAGGCATTAGGTGAAAAGCGAAGCAAACCGAAGGACAAATGCTACAACTGCAGTAAAGTGGAACACTTTCAGCGAAACTGCAAAGCACCGAGAAAAGCCTCAGATCCGATCAGCAATCACCTCAAGAGTCACCGTTAAGATTCTGGCAGAATATGTGGAAAAATGGGTAAAAGAACTGGCGCCGCCTGATAGAAATAAAGGCAAACAGCTAAGCAGGAAATACGGCTCTGTCTTCGCCATGAAAACCCAAAGTCAAGGAAGAACGGCAATTGTAAAACACCGAATAAATACTGCTGAAGCGAGGCCAATAAAGCAGGCGCCCAGAAGTATTCCTCTAGCAAAACGAAATGAACTAAAGGAGTTTGTCAACGAAATGGAGCGTAGTGGAGTAATCGAACCATCTTCTACCCCATGGAGCTCGCCTACACAGAAAAAAAAGTTAGTAGAAAAATTTGTAAACGGTTTTCAATCCCACTCTACTATTTTTCTACTGATTTTTAGTAAAAAATTATTATTTAGCAAATCTTTTTGCTATTTACATTTTACAAATTACAGAATTTTTACAGAATATTTACAAATTTTTGTTGCTAATTTCAGAAATCATTTTACAAATTTTTGAAACCCGATTTGCTAAAATTAGCAAAAAAATTTACTAATTTTAAAAAAGTGTATATTGAAGGAAATGTTATTTCTAATTAAAACTTACACCTACAAACTTAAATTTCCTTAAAATGTTACATATATTTAAAAAGGGATTGGAAGTGAAGATACCGACTCATGTCTAAAAAGAGGACATCCACTTAAAATAGCACTAAAAAGGTTTTTAGTGCTAAAAATCCGCCCTAAAAACAATTAAAATTTAATCTTAAAAGTAAAAAAAAAATTGACCAAAATATTTTTCAAAACAGAAATTACCAAATTAAAACAAAATGATTAATTCGTTTTTTGAAAAATATAATCAAAATTTTTGATGCTCGATAAGAAAAATAAATTCAAAGCTTTTTACTAATATTAATAATTTTTAGTAATAGTTTTTGCTGATTTTAGCAAACAAAAAGTCTACTAAAATTTAGTAGCGGCTACTAATTTTTCTACTAATTTCATTGTACTACACGTCAGCAGACATGTGTTGCTAAGATTAGCAAAAAATACCGCTGTGCTCAAATTAGCAGAATTTCCCGTAATAATAGCAGACTTTTTTTGGTGAGTGTATAGTTTTAGTTAAGAAAAAAGATGGCAGCACCCGATTCTGTGTTGATTACAGAAAACTAAACGATATCACCAAGAAGGACAGCTATCCACTACCGAGAATTGAGGACACCTTAGCACAGGTGACGGATTATGGCAGTTTAATGTGATGCCCTTTGGACTCTGCATTGTTCCAGCAACATTCGAGCGGTTAATGGAAAATGTGCTGAAAGGACTCCACTGGAAAACCTAGTGTACCTTGATGACATAATTGTCATGGAAAAAGCTTTCGATGAACACCTGAAGAACTTAGCAGAAGTTTTAAGGCGAATATCCGCGGCTGGACTCAAGCTTAGCGCAAAGAAGTGTACACTGTTCCAGAGGGAAGTCAAGTATTTAGGGCACCGCGTAACTGCAGAGGGTATATCAACTGATGAAGATAAGATTCGGGCTGTAAAAGATTGACCTCGCGCGAAAAATCTGCACGAGTTGCGCAGCTTTCTAGGTCTCTGCACATACTACCGACGATTTGTACCAAATTTTGCCAGTGTGGCTGCGAGTCTACATGAGCTGACTAAGAAGGCATTCCTGAGGCTCAAGGAGTTATTATGCACGGCACCGCTTCTTGGATATCCTGTGGCCGGAAAAAAATTTGTGCTGGATAGCGATGCAAGCGGACACAGAATGGGAGGTGTGCTTTCACAGGTGATAAATGGCACCGAAAAAGTCATAGGCTATTACAGTCGAGTACTTTCGAACCCCGAAAGGAACTACTGCGTAACACGACGGGAACTCTTGGCGGCGGTAGAATGTGTAAAGCACTACCACAAGTATCTGTACGGTCAGCACTTTCAACTAAGAACCGACCATTCTGCACTCAGGTGGCTGCTGCAATTTAAACAACCAGAAGGGCAGCTAGCTCGTTGGATTGAACGACTTCAAAGCTATGATTTCAGCATCGAGCACAGGAAAGGCATAAAACATTGCAATGCGGACGCCCTTTCCAGACGCCCCTGTAATTTAGAGTGCAAACATTGTTCGAGGGCTGAAGGAAAAGAGTGCATCGTTGATATAAGACTAACGCATATTGAGTCAAGTGAAGCCTGGTCAGCGGCGCAACAAAATGACCCCATACTGTCAAAAATTATGTCAGCCAAAGCAGAGGACAGGAGGCCTACCCGTGAACAAATATCAGCTGAAAGTCCGCTAATGAAGGCGTATTGGGCCCAGTGGAACAGTCTACGGGTAATTAATCACTGCTTATACCGTATATGGGAAAGTGCGGATGGCAAAACTGAGACAAAGCTAATTCTGGTGCCGTCAAGCAAAATAGACGAAGTATTAAAAGAATTCCATGACGGTCCCAGTGGTGGTCATCTCGGTGTCACGAAAACCCTAGAGACGTCAAAACAACGATTCTACTGGGTCGGCTGCCAGCAAGCTGTAAGCGACTGGATAGCAAATTGCGCGCAATGCATCGCATCTAAAGGACCAGTAAGGAGAACTCGTGGGCAACTTCAACAATACAACTCGGGTGCCCCATTTGAGCGGATTGCAATGGATGTAGCAGGCCCTTTCCCTGTCAGTGATTCCGGAAACCGTTACGTTCTTGTGGTGATCGACTATTTCAGTAAATGGCCTGAGGTTTACGCTATACCGAACCAGGAAGCCAGAAGGATAATAAGCGCATTTGTGAACAACTGGGTGTGCCGCTACGGTGTTTCATTAGAATTACACTCTGACCAGGGAAGGAATTTTGAATCTGCTATTTTCAAGGAAATGTGTGAGTTGTATGGAATAAGAAAGACAAGAACCACCCCGCTGCATCCACAATCTGATGGTATGGTCGAAAGATTCAATCGCACTTTGGAGGAATACTTAAGAAAAGTGGTCAGTGCAAATCAGAAGGACTGGGATGAACACATCCCTAAATTTCTGTTGGCATACAGATCGTCTGTTCACTATTTCACCTCCCGGACTCCTGCAAAAATAATTTTCGGAACGGAACTTAAATTGCCTGGCGATTTAGAATTTGGAGTTGAGCCCGCCGCTATAGATAAAGACAATGCTTCCCAGGAACAAGAAGACCTTAACGAGCTTCATGAGTTTGTACGCAATCGAATAAAAATAGTCAGCGATAAGATGAAGGCGAGGTATGATAGGGCAGCAAATTCTGAAGGACTTAATGAGGGTCAGCTGGATCTACTTTTTAACCCACAACGAAAGAAAGGATTATCTCCCAAACTACAAACGCATTGGGACGGACCCTATAGAGGAATTAAAAGGTTGAATGATATGGTATACTGAATACAGAAAGATCAGAGCCCAAGGTCAAAAATGAAGGTTGTTCATCTGGAACGACTAGCCAACTATGGAAAAGGAATAGCTATGTCTGTTCGGGACGAACAGGCTTAAGTGGGCGACAGTCTTACACGAAATTTCTACACCTAGAAATTTCTTCACATTTTAACAACTGCAAAAATCTAGTGTCGTAATAAACTGGTAATAACTAGAATACCTGACTACTCAAATAAATACTGGTACTCGGTGACGCAGTAGTTCAGTTTATAAGTTAAACGCAGAGTGTGAAGAACTTAAGTGTGGCTAACGTTTAGTTTAAAGTGTATTTCTGTAATTTTTAGTGACGGTTATAAATAAATACACTCAGAAAAAAAAGTTAGTAGTAAAATTTGTAAACGGTTTTCAATCGCACTCTACTATTTTTGTACTGATTTTTAGTAAAAAATTATTATTTAGCAAATCTTTTTGCAATTTACATTTTACAAATTACAGGATTTTTACAGAATATTTACAAATTTTTGTTGCTAATTTCAGAAATCATTTTACAAATTTTTGAAAACCGATTTGCTAAAATTAGCAAAAAATATTACTAATTTTAAAAAAGTGGATATTAAAGGAAATATTATTTCTAATTAAAACTTACACCTACAAACTTAAATTTCCTTAAAATGTTACATTTATTAAAAAAGGGATGAAAAGTGAAGATACCGACTAACTAAAAAGAGGACATCCACTTAAAATAGCACTAAAAAGGTTTTTTAGTTCTAAAAAACAATTAAAATTTAACCTTAAAAGTAAAAAAAAAATTGAACAAAATATTTTTCAAAACAGAAATTACCAAATTAAAACAAAATGATTAATTCGTTTTTTAAAAAATATAATCAAAATTTTTGATGCTCGATAAGAAAAATAAATTCAAAGCTTTTTACTAATATTAATAATATTTAGTAATTTTTTTTGCTGATTTTAGCAAACAGATTTTAAATTCCACTTTACAAAAAGTCTACTAAAATTAAGTAGCGGCTACTAATTTTTCTACTAATTTCATTGTACTACACGTCAGCAGCATGTGTTGCTAAGATTAGCAAAAAATACCGCTGGGCTCAAATTAGCAGAATTTCCCGTAATAACAACAAAATTTTCAGTTGCCATTACAGACTTTTTTGGTGAGTGTAGAGCAATAAATAATTTCAAACAGTGTTTATTATCTGCAATATAGAAAGAACTCGATTTATTTAAAAGGTAAATAAATCAACGATTTTATAAAGGGTAAAATCGTAACAATATAAACCAGCCTTCGCGATATTTGCTTACATGAACTTTAATCAAACTACAGGTTGCAAATATAAAAATATTTAAAAGAAATATTTTTTTTTTGACATTAATACGACATATTTTTTCTGTGCGAGGCAGAGGTTATTGAAAATCTAATGTTTAATTTCAAAAATATAATCAGAAAACATCTTTTTGCGTTTTTTTTTTCTTAAAAAAAATAGTCAGAAGTCGTCGCCACACTTTCAACTTTTTAAATTTTTTTTTTTTTTTGGAGAAACGGGAATAAATTCGCTAGCTTTTGTAGTTACGGGAAAACAAAAAGTATAAAATGGCACATAAGTAGTTTAGGACAATTGTTGCAACTGGAATGGTTTTGTACCCATTTTAGTTGGTTTTTTCTCATAAGAAAGTTTTTTTTTTTATTTAAGAAATAAATTTTTATTTATTAAACTAGTTATAATGGCTTAAAACTTATGCAAAACTTAATTACAAAATTTTCGTTTCAATCTATTTCCGGTGCAACTTCTACTTTTAATATAAAAGTATACAAATTCAACCCACTAATCACTAAACAACTAGTTTGCAAGTTTTAGCATAAAAAACTTCATTCTTCAATGCTATAAAAAAGCTTTTACTCTTCAGGATTAACAAACTTTTAAAGGAGAGGAAAGATAATAAATTTTTCAACAGGTTGCTAAAGAGAATAAAAAAAGAATAGTCTCTTAAAGTCAGTTGGACCAAACGGACAGCGATTTCAAAAAAGATATTTAAATTCAAAATTATTTTGAAAGCATTTAATTAATACGAAAATATTTTTGAATGGAAATTTATGAAATTGACAAATTTGACAAATTGATACTATTATAATCAACACCTCTTATTAACAAATTTTTCTAGGATATGTGTGTTATAAATTACATTTGGTGTACAAATCATTTGTACAATAAAAAACTTACATATAAAGCTTTTTAAAGTAACTTACGTGCTATAAGAAAAAGTATGTTGGTTGACTGTCAAATTTGCAGTTTTCATTATTCTATATGATATGACATCGAACAACTTTTTCAAAATTACCAAAATATAGGTGTTGGTAAATATTAACAAATTTATATGTTTTAATTTATAGATTATTGTAATTTAATATAATCTGTTTAATGCTGGAAATTTAAATATGACAAATTAAACATGGAACAACATCAAAAAATTTTCAAAGAGTCTGCGAAATAGGCCAGATAAAATATCCATAAATTTGCAATATGAAAAAATATAAAATACTTTAAAAAAAGTCATAATCAGTTCTAAATTTTAAGTGCCAGAAGTAAAAAAAAAGTTTAGATGTTGTTTGGCTTCGTTTAAGAGCAATGTTTTTTTATTTTGTGTTTACTTTGGTTAATCGATAAACCGATTGCTCGATTAGTAGCCACTGTATCGGTTAATGTCGAAACAAATTACTTAAAATATTAATAGTTACTCGACCGGAATAATCGATTAAAATATGTCAATTGACAGGTTAAATTTTAAATATAAAGTTTTTCAACTTTTGTTTCTTAATACTTAAGGTAAATAACGGCAAGAAAATTTTTTCCTCAAAAAAGAAAAAACAAATAGAGAAAAATTGTATTTAACTGAATTTGATTGATTTCCATTCAAAAATGAGAAAAAATATCGTTTTATGGTACTTTAGTATTAAATTTTTAAATCGCGAATATCGCAAATACCAACGCTAACTCCGAAAAACGACTAGCACCAATGCATTTAACTTGGGTACGCTTTTACAGTAGGGTGTCCGCTTGTTAAAAAAAAGTGTTAATTCTAAAATTAAATTTTTTGTTCACTTTTTATTAGGTTTTAATGTTAGTTTGTGTATATATTTTGTTAATAAATAATAATGTTTTAAAAAATATATATATATAAAAGAAGTCATTATTTACAGTTTCTTATTGGACATGAATATAACGCTTTATGTAAACAGTAAGGAAGGAAATGGCTTCATGTACGCCATAAATTTATAAAATGTAAAGATACATGAAAGTAGCGCTTCATGTAAGCAAAAGGTAATATCGTCATATCAGTAATGAAATCCTACGTGACAGAATGCATGACAGTTGCTATGAAGCATGTGCATGAATATTCCCTAACTGAAAGCCATGAAATCAATGATATATGTATATGTATAAAGTAGTGCTTCCAAGAAGGAATTCGCCATATAAAAATCATGTTTTACGTAAGTAGGTTTGTAAGGAAGCTATAATGCTTTCTCCCCTACAAACCTGCTTTCTGGTAAGTACTATTTATTACTGGGTTATTTGACTTCAGTTGATTTTTGAAACAATTTTTAAAAAGCTGAAGAACTCGAGTAAAAACAAGTTGTTTCTGAAAAAATATTTAAGAATTCACTAATTTGAATCATTTATTGCACAAAAACAGTGAAGATCGTTACAATTTACTAGGTGGTTCCTCCTAGGTGGTTCCTCCTCAGGAATATGAGTGTTCAAAATTTTATTGACCACAAAAATCATGGAAAATTTTCTTAAGTCATTTTTTTAAAGCAGCTCTTGTTTATTCAAAAAGCTTTCCTAAAACCCCATCAGGATGCTTTGAATTACCTTGAACTAACACTTTATAATACAATGCAGTAGACTTAACTTGATATTTCACAAAAAATCATGCCCGGTATGTTCTTTTTTATAAAACAAATTCATTTATTTCGCACTAATCAAATTATCGAATAAAAATTTTTTGTAATTTTTCAAATCATGCCATAACCGTTAGGGCCGAATGATTTGAAACAATAGTACTATCAGCGACTTTTATTCGAAAGCATGTTTGTAGTTAGTGGCCCAAAACCGATTTTGACCAAATACTTCTCTAAATCATATTTGCCTTTTAGTGCATATTTTTTGGCATATTTTAAGATTTTCATGGCATATTTTGCATTTAATTCATTTATTTATTGTTTATTTATTTTTCAGTATTCATATTTTTTTAAATACTGGAAAAAGATTTTATTAAATTAAACAAAAGAAAGAATTTGTAAACCTTAACGCAGCACTTAAAGAAAAACATCATGTTGTCATCTATTTACAAGGAAATAAAATATATCAATTTGGAAACTTTTACAGCAGCAAATTAAAAAAAGAAAAATATTACCAAAAATTCCCTTTCCAATGATACCACACTTCCATAAATTTTCTTGCTAGGGACACCTAACTGATAACACTGGTCTCTTTTTTTCTCTCCTTTTTATTATGCTTGATTAATATAGATTTGATACTTCTGAATAAAAATATTATTTTAAAAATTATTTATCATGTGCATTATTTTTTTTTTGTAAGGGAATTTATAAATAAATGGTTTTTTTTGCTTTAAATTAAAATCGTAAATTTAATAACTGGAAAATATTACCCAATAAACATTGAAAATTTAAAAATTCAAGTGATTTAAATATTGTTAGTATTGTGCTTTATTTTAAGTGTTTTTTTTTTATAGTCAAAATCAAGTGCAAATAAAAATAATTTGTTTCATGTTTTTCGTTTATTGTCAATATTTTAAAAATTTACAATTTTTCTGTGAAGATTTTTATAAAATCTGAAGTTCTTCCATGGATTTTAACGAAAAGGTAAGCCACATTTATTTGGAGCTAAACTCTGTCCTTTCATTATCTTTTTTCTTATTTTAGAAAGATTCCACAAAGGATTAGTAAAAAAACATCGAACGTCAAAAAATAAAGATTAAGGCCCTGTGCGAGATGGCTAAAATAAATTCAAAACTAAACACAAATTGACAAAAGGGTTTAAAATTTGTTTCAAATATATTTAAAAATATTTTTAAATTTCAAAGAAATTTTGGATACCTGTATTTAGTTTAGATTGTATTTAACTAACTCGCATCCAGCATAAATATACAAAACTAAAATTATAAAAATGTATGTATGTTAAATAAAAAGGGTTAATAAATTGTACTAAAACCAACTATTACCGTGTTTTTCTGGCTTTGTTTAAACTTGAATTTAGGGCTTGAGTATAAGAGTTATTATTATGTTGTTTGAACTTGAATTTAATTGTGATTTAAGGCTTGAATTAAAGTATATTCTCAGTGTAATCGACTTGAATTCCAGTGTCTGTTATGTTGGAATATGATATTGAATCAAAATGTAATTAAGGTATAAATCAAGGCTTGAAATTGGAAAACATGACTTGAATAACACATGATTTTAGCTTTAATTCTAGCAAAAATGCTTATTGGGTTAGATAAAATTCATTCTTAACACCAATAAACAATAAAGCTATCTAATTTCACTTTACACAATAGTATTTTTTTTCCTATATTTTTTAAAGGAGTTTGGCGGTGAATCGACCACCAAAAATCTGCAAGCATTGATTTTGACCATTTTTTTTTGTTGCGCAATAATCCTAATGAAATCTTTTACTGAGCTTATACTGCACGAAAATGGATTTTAGGGCACCTGTTGCATTCTAAGTTCTTAATTGATATATTGTCTGATTCATATTGTTACGAAAATTATATTTACCAATTTCCATTTACTCGTAATAACATAAGATGAATTTCATTTAAAAATCGAGATAAAACTGAAATTTTGAACCCGACCATCTCAGTTATCGATGAAATTTTGTTTATAGCTAAATTTGATCAATACAAACAAACTCTCATTTTTAGAAATGACTTTTTTGCGATTTTTTGGGCGTGGCACAGTGGGAAAGTTTTCAAAAAACGCGAAAATGGTCGAAAAGAGCTCCATTTAAACTACAATAACTCAGAATCGGCTGAACCGATTTACATGATCTTGGTATCATTAAAAAGATATTTTATGACACGTTTAATGACACAGGCTTTATGACACGTTTTCCTTTTAATTGTCCACGAACATTTATGACCGTTTTTTAGTCTATTACCGCAATCATAAAAATCAAATAACCTTTTGTTTATTACTTTTTTTTTCAATTCTGAGAATCATAAAAAAAGTCATCAATGTTTTTTCCAAAGAATTTTTCAGACAAAAATAATAATAATAATTTTACGACATATTAATTAATTTTCCTGGGACAATGTTTATTTATTTTACCTGTAAATATAAAATATAAGGGCAATTACTATAAGTGACACTACTTAATAAATTATATAAAAAAAACTAAAAAAGAACCCATTTTTATTTTTTGATATGGTATAGGTGAAGGATAAACCTTTCTAAAAAAATAATACACTTTAAAAAAAACCCTTGATCTTTTTGGATTTTTGGTTAGTTAAAATTTTTTTTTTGTTATAAATTTTTTACAGTGTCATAAAGCCTGTTAAAATATCTTTTTAATGATACCAAGATCATGTAAATCGGTTCAGCCGCTTCTGAGTTATTGTAGTTTAAATGGAGCTCTTTTTGACCATTTACGCGTTTTTTCGAAAACTTTCCCACTGTGCCACGCCCAAAAAATCGCAAAAAAGTCATTACTAAAAATGAGAGTTTGTTTGTATGATCAAATTTAGCTATGAACAAAATTTCATCGATATCTGAGGGGGTCGATTTTTACATGAAATTCATCATAAATTCTTATATGCCAGCGCTGAAATGTAAAACAGTTGCCGTCAGTGGAAACTCGTCGCCACGACAAATGTTGCATTAGTATTTTCTGGCAACCTCAAAGAACATACTCGACGCTTTCGGTATATAACTTCCGGACACTGTTGCCACTTCTTAGTTATTCTCGCCACACCTTTAAATAAGCCAGCAATGTGGCATGTCAGTTTTGTTGATAGTAAAATACTTATGAAGCAGCATTGGTGATTAATTGAATAAATTGTGTAAAATATTAATGTGTAACTTACTAGAGTTTCAATTAAGTCTCTTGCATAATTGTTTTAAGTTTTTATGTAAATAAAGATTTGTTATAAAAAATTTCAAATGTGTTTATTATTTGCGAACTACGAACTCGATTTATTTAAAGAAAATAAATCAACGATTTAAAAAAAAATATATATAACACATTTCTACGAAAGCAGCTCTTTTTTCAGCTTCAATCAACCTAATTTTAAAACTTGCGTCCTACAGGAGCTCAAACCTGTTATGCCTTTCTCCGAGCTAACTCCAGAGCGTTTATTACACACAGAGCAATATTTTGGGGAGCCAATTTTTGTCCTTTTATTGGCTGAAACCCCAATGCTTTGCGAATAGATTTCACAGTAAATTCATCACAGATGTAGAATTTTTACAATGCCTTTATATTTTGTGCCTAGAACAAAATTTGCTATGACATGAGAATAATGTTTTAATTATGTGATTTTATTTTGCTCCATATCACATAATATAACTTACAAAAATATCTGGAATACAACAAATAAAAATATTATGCAACTTTTCAATGCCACGGAGTCACTTCCAAAACTGCGCAGTCGCTTGTAAAAAGGACGTCAGACAATATCGTTCTACGATCTAAGCTTAATAAAGCAGCGTTAATACAAAAACGAAAGAAAAAATGTATGGAATTTTAAGAAATTATAAAAAAAACACTAAAAATATTATACCTGATTCAGCATGTTAAATTCTTCACATACACCAAATTTTTATTTAAAGTAGGACTTCGGTGCAGACCAGGGACTGAAACCGAATCCAAACGGGTTCAGGTTCGCTGTTTATAAAAAATTGAACCCGAACCCGCTGAATCCAAAATTTTAGACAGGTTCGGGTTCAAAAGTATAAAAAAATATTCTTGCTGTTCATGGCGTGAGAAATGTTTGATAGAAAAATCATAAAATATATTACATTTCTTGCATTCCAGTTTGCATTGCTCTATAGTGTCTAGTTCTTTTAAGCAAATACTTGATCAATGCAGAACTATTTACAAAAAATTGCGAACACCAACAATTTCTTCTTTAGTTAAAAAGCTAAACTTTAAAAAAGCCGTACGAGACTGTCAAACTAGATGGAATTCCATTTAGGACACGGTTCAAGTATTATTGGAATACATAAGTTTTTGTTCGGAATTACTGGATGCTGCATTAACTATGATAATATTTGGAATATTTGTGAAGAATTCGTAAAAATTTTTGCACTTGTTAAAAAATTAACGCTGAAACTACAAGAATAACAGATGACTTTAGGCGATTTTTATAGAATCTGGCTTAGTTTTAAATAAGAGCTAACAAAAGATGACAAAACAAACACATTTCCACAATAATTATATTATATCTAAATATATTATATCTAAATAGAAGATTTAAGTCAATGCTATAAATCCCGAAGATGTTGAAAATGCTAAAACAAACATTTCAAATTTTCAAAAATTTGCAAATGGAAAGAGAAGAAGAGAATTTTATGAGAGACAATATCTTGTTCTTCAGAAGATGATGAATATATGCTCGAACAATTTCTAAAAAAGGAGGAACGATTTTCTAAAGCAAATTCTTCAAATGAGAGGTTTAGCCTTGAAATTCAATTTGTCGACATAAAAAACAAATTAAAAAAAAAACTTAAAAATTATATTAATTATAAAATTAAACGAAAATTTCTTTGAAAAATAAATAAATTTCCTATTAATAAAACATATGTATTTTATTTAAAAGTTGAACCCGAACCTGATCTTTTTGTTTCGATTAACCTGAACCTGAACCCATTTTTTTCAGGGTTTCAGTCCCTGGTGCAGACCAGGGGAAAGTATTTTTAACAAATACTTTTCCGAATCAATGAATCTGCAACAAAATAGCATCAATTGCATATTTTTGCACATTTTATCATAAATAAATATAGTGCATATATATTTTTTTTTTTTAATTTCTAGTACATTTTCTTTTTGCATATTTTCGATTTTTCAGTACTTAAAGTAACGCGGAGGAGTTAGTTTGGTTGTTAAAATGTAATAACATTGAATTCCCTACGTTGATATCAATCTACATAAAATCGATTCTTTTAAAGAGGGCGATCATAAGGGGCACTTAAGAATCCTGGACAGAGCCATATCTATTAAAGATATGTCTTGGTGCAGTGATCAAATATATCCTGTGAAGGAACTCAAAAGAAACTATGATATTTATATAGGAACAAGAGTAGACTGGAAATCAAACCCAACATGGCTAAATGAGGATGCCCAGAAGTGGTACACTGATGGTTCCAAAACTTTAAGTGGAGTGGGAGATGCAGTATCCATATTTCCCTAAGTAAAGAGGCTACAATATTTACAACAGAATTATATGCATTCAACACAGCTGCATTAATACTGTTACGAAAAATCACTCTCGAACTAAAAAATGTCTGACAGTCAGGCAGTACTCAAGACACTAAAAAATTTGCAAAAAAAATCTTTCAAAAATAATAATATATGTAAAAAGGTCAATAAATAACATGGTAATTAAAAATTCGTGTAATACGGCTTTAACAGTAAATGTTGCAAAAAGGTGATTAAAAAAATATTTAAGTATAAATGTTCCATTAAAATGATGGAGTTATACAGTGAAGAGCTTAACTATATTAATTAAAATGAAAAACAGAGAACAAGAAAAAACGCATATATATTAAAAAAATATTTTAAAATGTGTGTATACAGGAAATGAGCCATTTTTATGAACATCAAAGGTGAATTAATAAATTTGAGTTTAAATTACACTAAACGACAATGATTGCATTGCAAATCCAAAGAAAACGTTTTGCAAAGCCCATACACACATTTTATTTAATGCAAATCTTTATCAAATTACAAAAATTACATTTAAAGAAATTGTATATCCAAAGTTTTACGGACTTAATTAAAAATGATGTTAAGACCGTGTTACATTAAGCCAACGATATGTATACTTGTAGGCTGAAAATACCAAATAGACCGTGTACAGTGTACAGGAATTATTTATTCTCAAAAATGTTGTTAAATCAAGTTTACATTACATTAAAATTGTTTATTATCTAATTGTGTAAAAATCATTTAGCGCATTTGCAAGCAATTTTATAAACCACGCCTACAGATATCCTTGCGGATTAGGAAGAGTATGAGTATGAGTTTTATTAATTATCATTAGAGGTGGGCACGTGACACGAAATTTAGTGATTCACGTGAATCACACGGGAGCGTTATCCGAAATTTAAATTACTCACGTGATCGTGCGTAAGCGGTAAAAAAAACACGTGCGTGAGTTGATTTTTGTCGTCATTATTCCTTTTATTTGTTTTTTTATTTTTTAGATTTTTTTTGATTTTTTTACATGTAATGTAGTAGCAAGACTGTTTTTTCTATATTCGGTTTTAACTGTAACCGCGGTTAACCGTATCATTCAACCGCATTAAATAATCGTGCGGTTACGGTTAAAATTAAATTGTTTAAAACCCAGATTTTGTGAAGATTTCAATATAAAAATGGTGTAAAACATTCAAATATTTGGAATAAACATTTTAAATTAACGACTTCATAAGATTTGTTATCACGCAAAGAAAAAACATAGTTGGGTCAATCATATTCGAAGAGCAGTATATATTTTTGGGTTTATGGTTGTGCCAACCATAATCGTACTATATTATCATATTATGATAATAAAATAACCATATTTTTGGCGTAACATGGACCCTACAGTTATATTATGATTCAAAAATTACCATATTATTGTCCTAAATAAACATTTTATAATGAATTTATCATAATATAATCGCACGTAATCATAGTATTCTCAAAATTTTATCATATTATGGTCCCTCATAACTATATTATGATTCCTGGATTATCATTATATGGTCCATAAGCTAAGAAAATTTCTTAAAGGAAAAGTTCTTAGAAACTATGAAAAGGCTCTTTCAATTTAAAAATATTTCCTTAGAAATGTTTTCTTCAAAAAAGTATTAATATTAAATTGTTAAGGAAAAAATCATAGACTTTGAGAACTTTTCTTTCTTTGATTGTATAATTATTTATTGATTGTTGCCAGCATTTTATCGTTGCATAATTATAATAATTTTTTCATAGTCAGAATTTTCGTTACCACAGTATGGTTACAGCCAATCATGATATAAAATAGAAGATGCCAATAATAAAATAGTAAAATATTTACTAAATAAGGATGGTAGCGACCATGTTGATGGTTAGAAAAAAAATAACTTGGTTCTGAGAACCATACCCGATTGCAGCAAGCACAATAAAGTGGAGTGATCATATTGCAATTATGTTTTTTCTCTGCGTGATTGAATACTTTAAGATTTAAAGTTCTAAACAAAAACTGTACAAAATAGGGGATAAATATAAATTGTTAAATTTCGTTGATGTTAGTCTAATTGTGTGTTGTTTTCGGGTATGTTAATTTGTTTCCAAACACTCAATATAAAATAGAGAATCATCAAAGCATTAACCAAAAAAGGGCATGGATATTGTAGATGGTTGTGTAGCGACAACCGAAAATACTAAAGACTCTATCCTGCTGGCTATGATAGGATTTTTTAAATTTTTATTCTCTATGATTTACTAATAAAAATGTTCATGTTTCTTTGCATTAAGACAATTTATAAAAAGAATATGATTATATGATCTAAAATCCTACTAAATATCATTCAATATTTGGAATTTTTATTTCTTTACACGTTTTTAACATACGCTGAGATTCACAGTAATTTAACTATTAGGCAACCCCAAAAAAAGCTGTCGGTTTCTATGCAATTTTTCGGTATTTTCTTCTAATCAATAGTTAACTCGAGTTTCAACTTCTTAGTATGAATAAGGCAATATTTGTGCTACAAAATCTGAAATTCAATAAATTTGATATCGTAATATTTACATAGTTTTAATTGAAAATTAGGTTGTTAAAATTTAAAATATTAGAGGTAAATAAATTACAGTCCGTTTAAACGGACACTGTACACTTATTGGCTAACATAACATTTACTAATTCGATCAGACTGGTATTTGTCTTAAATTCAAGCCCAAACCGCAGATGGTAGGAAGCTAAAATTTAGTATGTAGGTTTCTCTTCCGGCGTAGACAACCGCTAAAACGGGGATTTTGGCAATTCCTTCGGGCAAGGCAAAAAGGGGAAAAACCGCTTTCACCGTTAGCCCAAACTCCACGCCTAGAGATATCCTTGCGGAATAGGAAGAGTATGAGTTTTATTAATTCTAATTAGAGGTGGGCACGTGACACGAAATTTCGTGATTCACGTGAATCACACGGGAGCGTTATCCGAAATTTAAATTACCAACGTGATCGTGGGTAAGCGGTAAACAAAATTACGTGCGTGAGTTGATTTTTTGTCGCCATTATTCCTTATATTTGTTTTTTTATTTTTTCGATTTTTGTTTTGATTTTTTTACATGTAATGTAGTAGCAAGACTGTTTTTTCGATATTCGGTTTTAATTGTAACCGCGGTTTAACGTATCATTCAACTGCATTAAACAATCATGCGGTTACGGTTAAAATTAAACTGTTTAAAACCCAGATTTTGTGAAGATTTCAATATAAAAATGGTGTAAAACATTCAAATATTTGGAACAAACATTTTAAATTAACAACTTCATAAGATTTGTTATCACGCAAAGAAAAAAAGAGCAATATATATTTTTGGGTTTATGGTTGTGCCAACCATAATCGTACTATATTATCATATTGATAATAAAATAACCATATTTTTGGCGTAATATGGTCCCTACAGTTATATTATGATTCAAAAATTACCATATTATGGTCCTAAATAAACATTTTATAATGAATTTATCATATTATAATCGCACGTAATCATAGTATTTGTTCAGACTTGTGATAATTGAGTTACCCTAATATTTACCTTCATTGTGTGAGCCACCTTAATGTTAAGTGCTTCAGATTACACGTGGGAATTAAAATTGTCCCATGAATATTAAATTCCATTAATTGCATGCCTTTTAAACATTGGTTAAAAGGCCGTCAATTTTATACAAATTTAAAAGCAATTATGGTAACTCAGCAAGTTTTAGCATTCTTGTTCCTATTGTAAGTCAGTGTAATTTAGAAAAGTAAGCATAATTTTAGTATAAATAAGTGAGCAATAAAGAATAATTGGATCAGTTAAAACAAATTAATACGCTTTGACTGTTCATTCAAATACCTCCTTTCAAGTAACAAGTGCTTGAAGGGAATTTCTAAGCAAAACAAAATTAGTGTCAGTCCAAGTTCATGCGCTTGGATTGAATCCCCACTAATATAAACATTTTTGTGACCCCGACGTGATTTTAAGCTTTCCCCCACCAGTGGTAAGGGGCTTTCAACAATCTAAACACGCAACCTCAAACACTTGGACAGCAGTCCAACGCTATAACGCCTTCTACACCAGTGGAGGCCACAACAAGCAACAATCGATTCTCTACACCAAATTTATAAGTTCCAGCAATTCTGTTGGAGCATATACAACAGGCACCATAACATTGGTGACCAAATTCATCAGTTCCAGCATTTTTTGTTGGAGCATATACAACAGGCACCATAACATTGGTGACCAAATTCATCAGTTCCTGGATTTTAATCGCCAAATCGACAGAACAACAGGCAAAGGCTACCATATACAATGGCAACTGCGAAACTGTTACTGGATACCCTACTAAAAACGGGCGAATCAATTCAAACGATAGTCCGAAACTTCAAAAAAGACTCTGCCGACAGAAAAACAACCGCAGAATACTTTGAGGAGCGTGCCAGTAAGCACTCTTTGGTGGTGTCATGCATAGATTTGATAGATTGAGCAGATGACGTCACGGACTGTTGGTTGAGTATTCTATCAACGAGGTTCGATACTAAAATTCTCTAGTTGTTGTAGCGATCCTGTAAAGTTCCCCAGGCAGTTTTATAATTTGTCTCGGATAGCTTCTCCTGACAAATTGTTTTTCAAATACCACATTTTCTGAATGGCGGGAATCGGCTATTTATCCACCATTTCAGAAAACAAATCATAGAACTGTCGCCATTTCAAATAGTCGCCATCAAATTTCGGTATGGTAACTTTTGGCAAATTTAACGACGAAGTTGACTGATTTGAAGGAGTTGGCTGATGTGAATGAGTTGGCTGATTTAAATGAGTTTGCCTAATTGTACAGTCGTTTTGTACCTTGTTAGCCATTATGGACAGACTGACCAGACGCTCTTGAACCTTGTCGTTTAACTCATAAAAACTGTCGATGTCAAAACCAGATAGTAATGGATCCTCAAAACTTTCGCATATACTGTCGTATAAGTCCTCGATCTGGTCCCAAAGTTTGTTGATCGTTGCCAGTTTGACGTCGTAGAATGGAAGCGGTTGAATTTCATCGGTAGTGGTTTCTACCTTTAAGAATCTGCTTAGAGCTATCATCCTAGCTTGTGCCTTTCTGATCAAGCCTTGGTCTTTAATAGAATCTTGCTGAAGCAATAATGAAGCACCAGTGTTTTTATCTGCTGGTAGCTTTTGTTGGGATACCGCCTTTATACGATTAGCCTCTGTTGAAAATAACCTTGTATATGAGTTTGTTAACTCACTGATTTTTGAGTAGTAGTCCTCCGTAAAATACTCATGCTCTGTCTTCAGCCTTTTAACTTCATCAAGCATACGTAATTCTGTATCCTTGGCCTCAAACTGGCCCCAAATGGTGAACAATTTGGAAATTGAAAGATCTACTTTTGATGCAATACTTATACAAGTATTGATTAAAAAGCTTGATAGAAACACGCACATCAGGTACATGCAATCACTAACTAACCCAAGGGATGTGCCAACGATAACTGAATTCTTATCATTCCTGGAACTTCAATTTCAATCTATGGAGGCAATCGTTCCAAAGGAAAAACCGACACAAAAGGCGGTTTCAACAATAACAACATCCAATGGACACAGCATTAGCATATGCAAATTATGCAATAACAGTAGCCATAAACTTTACCACTGCAACAAATTTCGCCAATTATCAGAAGAAGAACGACTATGCTGGGTACAACAACGCAAACTATGCGTCAACTGCTTCAGAAGTGATCACGCGTCAAAAAATTGCAAATCAAGTAATTGCAGAAAATGTGAAAAAAGGCACAACACGTTGCTTCACTTGGAGAGGAAAGACAACAACTCACCAAATCCCAGTTTAGGATCAAGCAAGGTCTCACATCCACATACGACAAAAGGGGCGCCTGTCTCAAATTTCGTATCAATAACATCAGTTCCAGCTACAGCAACAACCAATGACGCTGCAGGACTATGTCTTGCTAGCAACGGCAAGAGTGATAATTACAGCCCCAAATGGTGCATCAGACGAATTTAGAGCAGTATTGGACTCAGGATCACAAGTGAATATTGTATCGAAACGTCTTTGCCAAAAACTATCCATTTCACCATCAGGAGCTTCACTTTGCCTTGATGGCATTGGTGAAACCCAAATGAAATCCAGGTATCGCACAAGCATTCAAATGAAGTCCAGGGATCGTTGCTTCTCAACGAACGTGGAAGCATACCAAGTATAATTCCCGCACAACCAAGACATTTCATCGTGGGACATTCCCAATAACATTTATCTTGCAGATCCTCACTTTGACCAGCAAGAAAAAATTGATTTGCTACTTGTAGCAGAGTTATATTGCAAATTAACCTAAAATTGGACGATACACCTTGCTGATGATCTCCCAACCCTACAAAACACAACATTAGGATGGATTGTAGGAGGTGCAATAGGAAAAAATCCAATTCCTAACCCATTATGTGCACTTACATGTGCTATATTTGCCGGCACTTCATCGGTAGAGGAGGCTAGAGAATAGCTCTGGAAATTAGATGAAATTGAATCCACAAGGAAAAATTTGTCGCCATCAGAAAGACAGTGTGAATCACACTTCAACCATAATACGCACACAACCGAAGATGGGCTCTTTATAGTAAGCCTTCCATTCAGGGAAAATCCAGCAGCATTAGGAGAATCCCATACGATGGCATATAATAGGTTCTGAAAAATAATAAGTTTCGAAATCAATACGTTCAATTTATGCAAGAATATGAACAACTTGGACACATGCAAAGAATCAACCCCAACACCTTATTAGATCCCAAGTACTTCATTCCTCATCATGGCGTATTAAAACATGGCAGCACCCTATTTAGCCACACAATGCTTGCGAAGAATCGCCGACGAGAACATTGTCGATTATCCATATGGAGCACAACTGTTAAGAGATAATTTCTATGTGGATGATGGCCTTGGAGGTTCAGATAGTCTTAACACAGCCATAGAAACACAAAAGGAACTCATTATGATTCTAAAAAAACACGGCTTCAATCTCAAAAGATGGTGTGGAAACCATCCACAACTGCTAAAGAACATTCCACTCAACAATCCAGGAGGTGGATTTAGATTTTAGCAGTAACAACGCTAACATTGTGAAAACGTTAGGATTACTATTGCTGCCTAAAACGGACCGTTTTTGCGTCAAGGTAAAAATGAACCCGCTAAAAACTGTATCAAAACGTTCAGCGACGTCGGATCTAGCAAGGTTATATGATCCTCTTGGATTAGTGGCTCCTGTTGTTGTGAAGGCAAAAATATTCATTCAACAATTATGGCGACTAAAGTTAGATTGGGATGAACCATTACCAAGGGAGCTTTAAACAGACTGGAATACATTTAGAACCGAATTGGATAGCTTAAACAATCTACAAATCTTAAGACATATCTTCAGGGGTGACATTCCAGTAAGAACGCAACTACATGTGTTTGCGGATGCATCTGAAAAGGCATTTGGTGCAGCGGTATACATCCGTGCAACTCTTAAAGATGGAAGAGTTATTGCACGATTATTATGCGCAAAACACGGGTTGCTCCATTAAAGCAACAAACGCTGCCTCGATTGGAATTATGTGCAGCCGCAATAGCTGCTCAATTAGTACACAGGGTAAAAATCGATACCCAAATGAAGGATCAGCCAGTATTCTTATGGACAGATTCTGAAATTGTTCTATCTTGGATAAACGCACAATCTTCAACTTTTCATACATTCGTTGCTAACCGAGTAGCTACAATTCAATCACTAACCTTGCCCAACCAATGGCGCCATGTTCGATCAAAGGACAATCCAGCTGACGTATTATCCAGGGGGTTATCAACAGTAAAATTGGCTTCATGTGACTTATGGTTTTACGGGCCACCATTCCTACACGGAAGAGAAGAAATGTGGCCACCCTCGTTTTCATCACAACCACACATCCCAACTGACACTGACGTTCAAAAAAGGAAGATAGCTCCAATAACGGCAGTCACCATCGTCAACGATGATTTTGTATATACGATTCAAGTCTCTACAAAGTCTCCTTCAAGTCTCTACAAAGAATACTGGGATATGTCCGTAGATTCATCAAAAATTCGAGGATAAGAAAACAAGAGCGGCCTGTATGCAAATCATTAACTCCAGTTGAACTCGATGATGCACTATTCTTGATAATACAAACCATTCAGGCTTCTGACTTCTCAGTAGAATTAAAACAACTCCAAAACCACAACGGAGTAGACAAAAGTAGTTCCATCAGCAGCTTATCACCATTCCTAGATGAAAGACGTATCCTCTCGTCAAGCTGTTATTTATAATGATTCATGAAGAAAATAAACTTTGTGGTCCTCAGGCGCTACTGAACATAATGAGACAACGATTTTGGCCAGTAAAAGGAAAGATAATGGCAAGATCAACAGTTCAGAAATGCATGAGATGTACCAGGTCACGACCACAACTGTGCCAACAAATCATGGGAAACCTCCCACAAGCTCGGGTTTCTCCTGCACGACCATTCATTAACGCTGGTGTAGACTACTGCGGTCCATTTTGGATCCACTACCAAATCAGAGGAAAACAGCCAACAAAGGCTTATATAGCTGTCTTCTGTGGTTTCGCTACGAAGGCCGTGCATCTCGAATTAGTATCAGACTTGTCTACTAAAGCTTTTTCGGCGCCTTAAAAAGATTCATTGGTCGCCGAGGTCGTTGCCAGAACATCTACTCTGACAACGCTACCAATTTCATAGGAGCCAGGAACCAGCTGTCAGAATTGTCTGAGAGCATTTACTCCGAAAGGGGACAGGAAACAATCATGTCCTCAACCAGCTCAAAAGGAATACAGTTTCACTTTATTCCCACAAGAGGATCACATTTCGGAGGATTATGGGAAGCAGCGGTGAAATCTGCAAAGCACCTCCTTCTACGCAGTGTTGCAACTGAAAATTTAACACAGGAAGAATTAGAAACTGTAATAGTCGAAATTGAAGCAGTTCTTAACTCCCGTCCACTAACACCTTTATCAAATGATCCAGACAACATTGAGGCATTAACTCCTGGACATTTTTTAATTGGCGAGGCACTTACATCACCAGTGGATAGCAAAGCAGTACCTATGAAGACTTCAACATTGTCACATTGGAACCTTGTATCTCCCTTAAAACAAGAATTCTGGAAACGGTGGACCATAGAATACCTAAACGAATTGCAGCAACGTAACAAGTGGAAAACGCAGTCCACCAACCTTAATATAGGAGATATGGTAATCATCAAAGAAGACAATTCACCCGTTATGAAATGGTCTTTAGGAAAAGTTGTTCAAGTTCACCCTGGAGATGATGGAATTGTAAGAGTCCCTGAAGGAAAAACCGCTACTGGTCTATTCAAGCGACCAATACATCGACTAGCACTATTACCCATCGAAACAATCAAAGAACAACAAGAGGTTCCAAACAATCATCATAATGACCGTACAACAATAAACCAACATGACTTAAGTGAAGAACCCAAAACTAAGAAGAAGAAAACACTGTCAACCCATCTCAATCTAGCATTATTCATCATACTGTTGCTGTTTTCAATGGCATTTGGAACTCCAATCGAAAATAAGAATTTTGGATCAAGGGTCGGAATCCATTTTGAGCAAATTGGAACAGCAGCTATTTCAACTACTGAATGGAATTTATTCGTATACTATGATTTAGCGTCTTATTGGTCCGAAACATCAATCCTTGTCAATGGGACAAGGTCATTGGAAAACGTGTGGAAGCTTATCACAACGAACACATCATGTCTCGGTATCATTGATCACTTTCGGCACATGGAGAGAGAACTAGAACTAGATAACCGACTACTACGAGTTAAAAGAGGAGCACTGGATATTGTTGGTAATATCGCCCATTCATTATTTGGCGTACTGGATTCAGAATACGCCGAACAGATGTCAGAAACAATAAAACAAGTCAATGAAAATGAATCGTATTTGCTAAAATTATTGAAGAATCAGACATCAATCGTTCATTCCACAATTAATATCATCCGGCAGAATCAAATAACAGCTAAGGCAAGATTTGAACAATTGGAGCAGGAAATTAAAATCTTCTCAAATGATATACATGACATCGAAAATGTGCTGTTTCAAGTGCAACTTAATCAACTATTTAATTCAGCTGTTCTTGAGTAAACATTAGTTGCAAACAACATAAAAGGCATACAATCATCAATCCTTTCATGGATACACATCATGGACAAATCAGTCCATGGTTACTGACTCCAGAACAGTTACAAAATGAAGTTGATCAGATCTCACTCCATTCACCACCATCAATGAGTCTTCCAGTGACAGAAAAAACTAAAATGCTACAATTATTCAAACTCATGAAGGTAAAAGGCAGACTAACTCACCAACACGCTGTTTTTAAAATTACTCTACCATTGATTGAACGTGAAAAACTCCAGATGTGTGACTTGATTCCTGTACCCAACATAATGAATAATACAATGGTCTCCATTAAACCATGTGCTACGTTTTTGGGCATATCTGCATCCCATGAGCAATACGTTCCTTTTATAAATTCAGAGTTAAGCGCCTGCGACAAAATGGAACAATGCGTGTTTCTTTGCTCCAATGTCCAAATCCATTACAATTATTGTTCGGAAGTCTGTACATGCAAAATTAATTTATTCAACAACAAAATGACACCAACTTGTATCCTAGAGAAAACTAATATCCGATGAATACCACTCAGCAAAGGAAATCAATGGATATATGCTTCATCACCATCCGCAAGAGCCACAGCTGTCTGCAACAGGGAAATCATTCTATATCATTAAAAGGCTCTCGTTTACTGACTCTTGATCCAGAATGCATGCTAAAACACGAATTTGTCAATATGAACGGAAGAAAAACCATATCGAGCACATTGAGGTCCTCATACACAAGTCTTGGCAAAATCTCAGACTTAATATTACCAAAGAACACTACTAGTTCCATAAACTACAAAGAAGTCAACACAACAACCTTGGAAGGTGCATATGCCAAATAAATTGAAGTCTCACCAGACGCACAGCTACACAATGGGCTATCTAGCACTTTTCCTAAGCAGCATTGCAATCAAGGCTCTTTAAATTTAAGAATATTTCCTTAGAAATGTTTTTTTTAAAAAAATATTAATTTTAAATTGTTAAGGAAAAAATCATAGACTTTGAAAACTTTTTTTTCTTTGATTGCATAATTATTTTTTGATTGTTGCCAGCATTTTATCGTTGCATAATGATAATATTTTTTCATAGTCAGAATTTTTGTTACCACAGTATGGTTACAGCCAATCATGATATAAAAAAGAAGATGCCAATAATAAAATAGTAAAATATTTACAGCGGTATTCATACACATTTTAAACAGTATTTCAAATCAATTTTAAGCAAAATTTGCTAAAATTGTATTCATAAACGAATTTTAGCTTAAAATACCTTTTTTAAACATTGTTTAAATAAACGAATTTTAAAATTGGTTCGACCCTATTTTAAACCTATTTTAAGATGACATTCTTGCTTTGTGTTTATTTTCATTTTAAACATTTTTGCAAAAATTTGGCATTTAAACAAAAGAAGTTATTTGTTTTTATTTAATAAATAATGGACACTATATTTGATGAAAAGAATTGGTAAGAACCATTTTTATATGGAAAATGTGATATTTTTAATTGTATTTTGTTTATAATAGAAACTATTGCCCAAATTTCAAACAATCGTCATACGAAAATTTACAAAAAGAGGAGCGACCCGTTTTCAATTCCGGATAAAAAATTTAAGCAAAAATAATAATATTTTTGGATATTATTCATTGTGTTTTATAGTGGTGTGTTGTTTAATCAAAACAAAGAAAATAAAACCGGTTATTTGAATACTTTTTTATCTACAATAAAATCATTATCTATGTAACACTTTTATTGGGCATTTTGTTTTGACTCTTTTTCTTGTTTTAGTTAATAAACAAGTTTTCATAAATATTTTCTTTTATAAAAACAATATTTTTCTGAAAAACGAAAAAAAATACATAGAAACGAGTACCGTATGGTTTAGTAATCATTGATTTGCATCATTACGATTAATATGACAAATAAAAAAATACAGTGTTGCCATCTTCAAGTTAAAAAATCATTAAATCGTTTATTAGTTAAAATACTGATTATGAATACGAATTTTTAATAAACCTTTTTTAGGCTTAAAATGTTTTTTAACTAAAATGCATTTGAAACTTGAATTAAGATTTTTTTATGAATACCGCTGTTACTAAATAAGGATGGTAGCGACCATGTTGATGGTTAGAAAAAAATAACTTGGTTCTGACAACCATGCCCGATTGCAGCAAGCACAATATAGTAGCAGTGATCATATTGTGTGATCAAGTAGAGATTGTAGTTGTACCAGCCACAGTGCGACGTAGACATCTTCTAGACAGTATTTTCTCTGAACGTACTGACAAGAGTAAACCTAAGAAGTTGAAATTTGGTATATAGGTTTTACCTCCGGGGAAGATTTTTGAAAATACCTAACAAAAGGGGCAAAAATTGTCCCCCTGTCGGCCTCCCCAAATCTTTCCAGCTGGGAAGTTCAAATTTTTTATATAGGTTCCTCCTCCGGGGCGGCGTAGACATCAGCTAAGATTTGCACATTAGTTAAGACGGGATTTTTGAAAAAAAAAACTTAAAGGATGTGCAAAAGAGGGCCTAGACAAAATACTTACGGGAAGGGGCAAAAAGTAGAAGAGGCTCGCCGTTGACGGGATGCCCACACCGATTTAGAAACCTGAAATTTGAATTATGTATTTCCTGAAGTATGGCTTACTCATTGTTAAGGTACATTTTACAATTTTGGCCAGGGACATGGTAAAAATGGGGGACTCCGGACTCTGGGAACTCCGTGTTCTCCCGATCGTTAGTACCCAGCAAAACTTGCATTGGTTCCACAACTAGATGTTTTGGCCTTGTCACCCATACCTTTTATTTAAAATTGTCGCCTTCGGCACTAGTATATGAGGAACAGGTACTAGTCAACGGAACGGTTTTAGAACTTATTTTTTTACGTTATTTTTGTATAAAATTTCTATGCTCGGAATAGTTTCAAGAATCAATCAAGCAAGGTAGATCAAATTAAAAATTAATATTTTTAGTTATAGTAGAACAGTTTTAAGACTAGTTCAAACTTTTTGTAAAATATATTTTATACTATTCTTTTATATTTATACGATTTTTTTTATAAATTCTATAAAAGTAATAAAATATTCAAGCTTAAGGTCACTTCGAATTTCAAATATATATTTGTTTAGCCAATATTTCCCTATTTATCAAATACCATCTTCTGGACTTATATAATATTTTATACAAACAAATTTAAGCTATTGGAGTTATACTATTGACGTCTAATATTGTACTATATTAGACGTCAGTAGTGCAAGCTTAAGGTTACTTCGTATTTCAAATATATATTTATTTAGCCAATATTTCCTTATTCATCGAATAGCATCTTCTGGGCTTATATAATATTGTATACAAAAAACTAAAGCTATTGGAGTTGTACAATTTTAGAGAATTATTTCAAAGGTCGAAAAATTAGAAACCAAATTTCATTTTAAATAATTTTTTAACAACATTAGTATGCATTGATTTGTTAGTTAATAGTATTTTGAGGAAAAATATTCAAACAAGTCGAAGCGGTAACCTTGGACGAAGCAATCTTTATTACGAAAATAGGAGCGAAACAGATTTTGAGGAGTTAATTATTAAATTTATATTAAATTGTCCTTCCTTTTTGCCCTTTGGTAACGTTTATTTTAATAAATGCGGTTTTCTATTTTTGTGCGAAACATTTTTTTTTTTTTTGTTAATTTAAGGTGGAAGAAGTATTTTAAATTTTTAAAGTTTTTTAAGTAGCTCTATAAAGAACCTGATACGGTTCTGGCAACCGATGTAGAAGTCATGTATAACTTGTTCTAAATCACTCGTTCCTAAAACACACCAAAGTTGTAGTAGTTATAAGGCAAACATGACTCCTTTGAATGGGTTCTAGAACTAGTTTTATTAACAGTAGTTCCAGGGATGCTTTTATAGAATATGTAGCTATTCCCTGAGAAGTAGTTCTAAAACTAATAATTATAAAATGGGTTCCAAAAATTTTCGGGAGTACACTTTTCCTTTTTAACGTTAAAACTGAAAATTTCTTATCAATTTTATGAAAAACAATTTAGTTAAAAACTTGTTTATAGTGGATGGGATTAATGGTTAACCGCTATTAACCGCATCTATCTTAACCGTTACCGTGGTTAAGTATGATAACACTTCAATAAATATTATAGAGGAAAAATGGAATGTTATTATATAATACACAACTATTGAGAAGGGTTTATTTTTACGTATTTTGAAATTTTGTGTAGAAGATAATAGATACTTTCAATATATTGGGAAGATATATTTACAACAGATAGGACTCCCAATGGGTTTAGCTATTTCTCCAATTGTAGCTAATATATTTATGGAGAAATTATTGGACACTTGTATTAAAAAACTCGATGTTAGACCTAAAATAATAACTAAATATGTAGATGATTTATTGTGTGGCATTTCTGAGAATACAATTAATGATATGTTTACGACATTAAATGAATTTAGTCCATGTGTTAAGTTTACAATGGAAAAGGAATATGATTCTAGACTTTCTTATTTAGATATGAGTACTTTGGAAATAAGAAGAGATAAGACCAACAGCTTCAGGAAGAATTATCAACTTCTATTCAAAACATACGAGGGTGGGTCAATAAGTCCGTGACTTTTTGAATGAAACACAGTTTTTTTTCAAAAAAAAAATATTTTTCAACATAATCTCCTCTTAGCTCAATACACTTAGTCCAACGTTTCTCCAATTTTTGTATACCTTCCAAGAAATTGGATTTTTCGATGTCCATAAAATAGGCATTTGTTTGATCAATAATTTCATCGTTGGAGCTAAACTCTCCACCGAGCCATTTCTTTAGGCTTAGAATAGGAAATAGTCACTGGGGGCTAAATCCGGATAAAGAGCCGAATGAGGGTGCAATTCGTAGTCTACTTCATGGATTTTTGCCATGGAAACTAAGCTGTCACACGATTCCGTTGGTGGTCGATTGTGAGCAAACGCGGCACCCATCTTGCGGAAAGCTTTCTCATACCCAAGTGATCGTTCAAAATTGAAACCACTGAGCCATGTGAGATGCATATGGCTTCCACAATCTATCGCACATTCAATCTCCGATCGGCCAACGCCATATCGTGAATTTTTTCAATTGTTTTGGGTGTAGAGACCTCAACTGGGCGTCCAGAACTCCCGGCATCTTCCGTTCTTGTAAGGCCACAACGAAAGGCAGTAAGCCAGTTGTTTACTATTGAAATCGATGGTGCAGAGCCCCCATAGTATTTATCAAGCTTTTCCTTGGTTTGATTGACGGTTTTTTTCTGCAAAAGCTACGAGGGAAGTTCGAAAAGTCACGGACTTATTGATCCGCCTTCGTAATTAAAGAGTTATTATTAACACTCCTAGGAATTTGATAACTATTAGTGATAAAGAGTTTCATAAAGATAATGAGAAAAGAATTAAAATTTTATTAAGGGATAATGATTTTCCGACGAAATTAATTCGTACATTAATAAATCAATTTATATTAAGAAAGGGAAATAACACAAGAAAATCGATACTAATAGGTATAGAATAGCTTTTAAATCATACAACATTATATAGTAAAACAAAGGATAGGATACAAAAATTAGACATGTCAAATATAGTATATAAGATACCATGTAGTGGAGGTGTATACCCTAAAAATTTTTTAAAAATTTATCAAAGCTTTAAAAAATATTCTATTATTTGTCATTATAATTATTATTTCCTGAAGATGCTAAACAGTGGAGTAGCGAAATATTGAAAAATAAATAATAAAATTTTTATTATAAAAAAACCAACCTTAAGCTCAAAAAATGTAAGAAATTTAAAATACACTGATTTCTTTACCTTGGGTTTCCATATTTTAAAATTATTACAACTTTTAAATAAAAAGCGCCACTCAGCTCGTTAAAAGATTAATTAAAATAATTAGGAATGGAAAGTGATCAAAAAGAAGATAAAATTCTTAAAAAGTAACGGTATTATCAAAACAAACTGAACGCAGTCTTTTTAGTTGCTATATTTACTTGTTGTGTTACCTGTCCCGTTATCCCATAAATCAAGAAATGAATATGGACTATCTAGTTTCTAGTATTTTTTAGAAATGAGAATCAAGCGTCAAACGTATTAAAAAAACGTTGAATGCATAATTTCTATTATAAATAGCACCAAGTTGGTATCACTGCAAGTAATTTTAAGCAGTTTATGTCAAAATAAAGTTAAAAATTTATGGGTGGATAAATAAATATAAAAATTTGAAGTTTCTAATTAGAGTATTCAAAAAACCGGCCCTTTGGAAAAACCGGTTTCGGTTTTCTTCGAAAAATCGAATTTTAAAAAAACCGGTTTCGGTTTTTGCAGAACAAACCAGTCAACCGGTTTTTTCGTTTTTTTTTTTTTAATTTGAATAAAAAGCTTATAAAAAAACAAAAAAAAACAAATTTAATATCCCGGCAAAACTTTGGTAGTGGGTGCGATATTCTCATGCATTACCTTGTAATGAGAGCTCGTTACATTTTTCATTATTTGCAAGCATAAAGTAATAAGTTACTCATTATTGATTACGTAATATATGATTTATATATGTAAAATAATAATTGAAATATTTTTAAAAATCTATTTTTAGATACATTTCTTTGTGTTTTTTTTTTTTTTTTATAAGCAAAAGGGTAATGTATGTTTGTTTTTATAACACAAGCGAAAAAACGAAGCGCAACAATTCATTTAAGTTTAAAGCAATCAAGTACTATATGCGTCGATAGCTCAGTGGGTAGAGTTCTTGGCTGGCAACCAGATTTCCCTGGTTCGATTCCCATCTTGACCACATTATTTTTAATTACAAATATTTTAAATAAAATATTTGTAATAATTTTTTTTAATAAAAATGTATCTTTTTTAAAAATCTATTTTTAGACACATTACTTTTTCCATTCTCATAACCATATAAGTAACCCCTTACATTATCACCTCTAAAGTAATGGGTATATACATTACTTTGAGGCTCATCGACTGTAAAATTCATCAATGAAGTAAGGTGTAAAGTAATCCATCGGCCCCTATGGTTATACATTACTTTACCCATTATTTGGTAATGTGTGGTTTTGCTGGGATATAAAGTAAATAAAAAAATACATTATTAAAAAAAAATATATTTTATAATTTTTTTTTTATTGTATTTCATTTTAGCATTTTGTTTATTGGTTTTAATATTTTTTAATATAATATCTAATAAATTAATATTATAAAACTATATTCATATCAAATGAATAGAGATCATTTAGTTTGTAAATTGGTAAAATTAGGTACGTTAGTAATTTGAACGTTTAAAACGTTTGGCATTAAATAAATTAATTAAATTAATATTACATTTTAAATATGTTAAAAGAAAATCTATTTTTCAGTTTCGGTTTTCTTCGAATTTACAAAATATTCGAAACCGATCGGTTTAAAAAAAAAAGAAACCGGTTGACCGGTTTCGGTTTTTGAATACTCTATTTCTAATTTTTTATTAATATGCTTGTGCTCTTTACACTTGTTCAAATTTCTCATTTACATATACTCAAGCTCTTTTTGAAAAAAAAACGTACAAAACTGAGTGTCATACGGCTAAAGCCCACTAAGTTGTTAGCGTAGAAAAAGGTTGCCCGGGAGTATACGGAGGCCCCAGATAATTATCCGGAGTAACCAATTTTTACCATGTCCCTGACCAAAATTCTAAGATGTATCACAACAATTTTAAATTTTAGGTGTCTAGCGAAGTCGGTATGGGCAGCCCGTTAAAGGGAGACTTTTTGCCTCTCCCCGTAAACATTTCCAAAAATCAGACCTAGGTAAATGTCTTCACCGGAGGAGGAACCTATGCTCCAAATTTCAACATCCCAGCTCCAGCGGTTTTGGCAGGACGTCAAGGGAGAGAATTTTACCCTTTTATGCCCCTCCCCGTTGGATTTTCCAAAAATCACGCTCTAGCTGTTATCTACACTTAAAAAGGAGCCTGCATACCAAATTTCAACTTCCTAGGTCCAACAATTTGAGCAGGCCGTAAAGGGGAGACTTTTCGCCCTTTAAACCTTAATTTTTACAACGTCACTGGCCATAATTTTGAAATGTACCTTATCAAGGAGTTAGCATATACTCCCAGGAAGGCATATTTCTAGCTAAAAGGGTTTGGGCAGGCCGTGAAAGGGGAGTTTTTTCCCCCTTTTCGCCCCTCCCCGAAGAAATTTCCAAAAACCCCGGCTTAACGGATGTCTGCGCTGGAGGGGGAAGCTACATATTAAATTTCAGCCTCCTACCTCTTGCGGTTTTGGATGGGCGAAGTTGAATGAGTGAGAGTGAGTGAGTAAGTGAGTGAGTGAGTGAGTGAGTGAAAGAGTGAGTGAGTGAGTGAGTGAGTGAGTGAGTGAGTGAGTGAGTGAGTGAGTGAGTGAGTGAGTGAGTGAGTGAGTGAGTGAGTGAGTGAGTGAGTGAGTGAGTGAGTGAGTGAGTGAGTGAGTGAGTGAGTGAGTGAGTGAGTGAGTGAGTGAGTGAGTGAGTGAGTGAGTGAGTGAGTGAGTGAGTGAGTGAGTGAGTGAGTGAAAGAGTGAGTGAGTGAGTGAGTGAGTGAGTGAGTGAGTGAGTGAGTGAGTGAGTGAGTGAGTGAGTGAGTGAGTGAGTGAGTAAGTGAGTGAATGAGTGAGTGAGTAAGTGAGTAAGTAGTGAGTGAGTGAGTGAGTCAGTCAGTAACATTATTCCTTTACATATAAAGATTATGATATCTCTTTTGTAAAAATGTGTAAGGTGTGTTGTGTAGAAGATAATAGATACTTTCAATATATTGGGAAGATATATTTACAACAGATAGGACTCCCAATGGGTTTAGCTATTTCTCCAATTGTAGCTAATATATTTATGGAGAAATTATTGGACACTTGTATTAAAAAACTCGATGTTAGACCTAAAATAATAACTAAATATGTAGATGATTTATTGTGTGGCATTTCTGAGAATACAATTAATGATATGTTTACGACATTAAATGAATTTAGTCCATGTGTTAAGTTTACAATGGAAAAGGAATATGATTCTAGACTTTCTTATTTAGATATGAGTACTTTGGAAATAAGAAGAGATAAGACCAACAGCTTCAGGAAGAATTATCAACTTCTATTCAAAACATACGAGGGTGGGTCAATAAGTCCGTGACTTTTTGAATGAAACACAGTTTTTTTTCAAAAAAAAAATATTTTTCAACATAATCTCCTCTTAGCTCAATACACTTAGTCCAACGTTTCTCCAATTTTTGTATACCTTCCAAGAAATTGGATTTTTCGATGTCCATAAAATAGGCATTTGTTTGATCAATAATTTCATCGTTGGAGCTAAACTCTCCACCGAGCCATTTCTTTAGGCTTAGAATAGGAAATAGTCACTGGGGGCTAAATCCGGATAAAGAGCCGAATGAGGGTGCAATTCGTAGTCTACTTCATGGATTTTTGCCATGGAAACTAAGCTGTCACACGATTCCGTTGGTGGTCGATTGTGAGCAAACGCGGCACCCATCTTGCGGAAAGCTTTCTCATACCCAAGTGATCGTTCAAAATTGAAACCACTGAGCCATGTGAGATGCATATGGCTTCCACAATCTATCGCACATTCAATCTCCGATCGGCCAACGCCATATCGTGAATTTTTTCAATTGTTTTGGGTGTAGAGACCTCAACTGGGCGTCCAGAACTCCCGGCATCTTCCGTTCTTGTAAGGCCACAACGAAAGGCAGTAAGCCAGTTGTTTACTATTGAAATCGATGGTGCAGAGCCCCCATAGTATTTATCAAGCTTTTCCTTGGTTTGATTGACGGTTTTTTTCTGCAAAAGCTACGAGGGAAGTTCGAAAAGTCACGGACTTATTGATCCGCCTTCGTAATTAAAGAGTTATTATTAACACTCCTAGGAATTTGATAACTATTAGTGATAAAGAGTTTCATAAAGATAATGAGAAAAGAATTAAAATTTTATTAAGGGATAATGATTTTCCGACGAAATTAATTCGTACATTAATAAATCAATTTATATTAAGAAAGGGAAATAACACAAGAAAATCGATACTAATAGGTATAGAATAGCTTTTAAATCATACAACATTATATAGTAAAACAAAGGATAGGATACAAAAATTAGACATGTCAAATATAGTATATAAGATACCATGTAGTGGAGGTGTATACCCTAAAAATTTTTTAAAAATTTATCAAAGCTTTAAAAAATATTCTATTATTTGTCATTATAATTATTATTTCCTGAAGATGCTAAACAGTGGAGTAGCGAAATATTGAAAAATAAATAATAAAATTTTTATTATAAAAAAACCAACCTTAAGCTCAAAAAATGTAAGAAATTTAAAATACACTGATTTCTTTACCTTGGGTTTCCATATTTTAAAATTATTACAACTTTTAAATAAAAAGCGCCACTCAGCTCGTTAAAAGATTAATTAAAATAATTAGGAATGGAAAGTGATCAAAAAGAAGATAAAATTCTTAAAAAGTAACGGTATTATCAAAACAAACTGAACGCAGTCTTTTTAGTTGCTATATTTACTTGTTGTGTTGCCTGTCCCGTTATCCCATAAATCAAGAAATGAATATGGACTATCTAGTTTCTAGTATTTTTTAGAAATGAGAATCAAGCGTCAAACGTATTAAAAAAACGTTGAATGCATAATTTCTATTATAAATAGCACCAAGTTGGTATCACTGCAAGTAATTTTAAGCAGTTTATGTCAAAATAAAGTTAAAAATTTATGGGTGGATAAATAAATATAAAAATTTGAAGTTTCTAATTAGAGTATTCAAAAAACCGGCCCTTTGGGAAAACCGGTTTCGGTTTTCTTCGAAAAATCGAATTTTAAAAAAACCGGTTTCGGTTTTTGCAGAACAAACCAGTCAACCGGTTTTTTCGTTTTTTTTTTTTTTAATTTGAATAAAAAGCTTATAAAAAAACAAAAAAAAACAAATTTAATATCCCGGCAAAACTTTGGTAGTGGGTGCGATATTCTCATGCATTACCTTGTAATGAGAGCTCGTTACATTTTTCATTATTTGCAAGCATAAAGTAATAAGTTACTCATTATTGATTACGTAATATATGATTTATATATGTAAAATAATAATTGAAATATTTTTAAAAATCTATTTTTAGATACATTTCTTTGTGTTTTTTTTTTTTTATAAGCAAAAGGGTAATGTATGTTTGTTTTTATAACACAAGCGAAAAAACGAAGCGCAACAATTCATTTAAGTTTAAAGCAATCAAGTACTATATGCGTCGATAGCTCAGTGGGTAGAGTTCTTGGCTGGCAACCAGATTTCCCTGGTTCGATTCCCATCTTGACCACATTATTTTTAATTACAAATATTTTAAATAAAATATTTGTAATAATTTTTTTTAATAAAAATGTATCTTTTTTAAAAATCTATTTTTAGACACATTACTTTTTCCATTCTCATAACCATATAAGTAACCCCTTACATTATCACCTCTAAAGTAATGGGTATATACATTACTTTGAGGCTCATCGACTGTAAAATTCATCAATGAAGTAAGGTGTAAAGTAATCCATCGGCCCCTATGGTTATACATTACTTTACCCATTATTTGGTAATGTGTGGTTTTGCTGGGATATAAAGTAAATAAAAAAATACATTATTAAAAAAAAATATATTTTATAATTTTTTTTATTGTATTTCATTTTAGCATTTTGTTTATTGGTTTTAATATTTTTTAATATAATATCTTAAAAATTAATATTATAAAACTATATTCATATCAAATGAATAGAGATCATTAAGTTTGTAAATTGGTAAAATTAGGTACGTTAGTAATTTGAACGTTTAAAACGTTTGGCATTAAATAAATTAATTAAATTAATATTACATTTTAAATATGTTAAAAGAAAATCTATTTTTCAGTTTCGGTTTTCTTCGAATTTACAAAATATTCGAAACCGATCGGTTTAAAAAAAAAAGAAACCGGTTGACAGGTTTCGGTTTTTGAATACTCTATTTCTAATTTTTTATTAATATGCTTGTGCTCTTTACACTTGTTCAAATTTCTCATTTACATATACTCAAGATCTTTTTGAAAAAAAAACGTACAAAACTGAGTGTCATACGGCTAAAGCCCACTAAGTTGTTAGCGTAGAAAAAGGTTGCCCGGGAGTATACGGAGGCCCCAGATAATTATCCGGAGTAACCAATTTTTACCATGTCCCTGACCAAAATTCTAAGATGTATCACAACAATTTTAAATTTTAGGTGTCTAGCGAAGTCGGTATGGGCAGCCCGTTAAAGGGAGACTTTTTGCCTCTCCCCGTAAACATTTCCAAAAATCAGACCTAGGTAAATGTCTTCACCGGAGGAGGAACCTATGCTCCAAATTTCAACATCCCAGCTCCAGCGGTTTTGGCAGGACGTCAAGGGAGAGAATTTTACCCTTTTATGCCCCTCCCCGTTGGATTTTCCAAAAATCACGCTCTAGCTGTTATCTACACTTAAAAAGGAGCCTGCATACCAAATTTCAACTTCCTAGGTCCAACAATTTGAGCAGGCCGTAAAGGGGAGACTTTTCGCCCTTTAAACCTTAATTTTTACAACGTCACTGGCCATAATTTTGAAATGTACCTTATCAAGGAGTTAGCATATACTCCCAGGAAGGCATATTTCTAGCTAAAAGGGTTTGGGCAGGCCGTGAAAGGGGAGTTTTTTCCCCCTTTTCGCCCCTCCCCGAAGAAATTTCCAAAAACCCCGGCTTAACGGATGTCTGCGCTGGAGGGGGAAGCTACATATTAAATTTCAGCCTCCTACCTCTTGCGGTTTTGGATGGGCGAAGTTGAATGAGTGAGAGTGAGTGAGTAAGTGAGTGAGTGAGTGAGTGAGTGAGTGAGTGAAAGAGTGAGTGAGTGAGTGAGTGAGTGAGTGAGTGAGTGAGTGAGTGAGTGAGTGAGTGAGTGAGTGAGTGAGTGAGTGAGTGAGTGAGTGAGTGAGTGAGTGAGTGAGTGAGTGAGTGAGTGAGTGAGTGAGTGAGTGAGTGAGTGAGTGAGTGAGTGAGTGAGTGAGTGAGTGAAAGAGTGAGTGAGTGAGTGAGTGAGTGAGTGAGTGAGTGAGTGAAAGAGTGAGTGAGTGAGTGAGTGAGTGAGTGAGTGAGTGAGTGAGTGAGTGAGTGAGTGAGTGAGTGAGTGAGTGAGTGAGTGAGTGAGTAAGTGAGTGAGTGAGTGAGTGAGTGAGTGAGTAAGTGAGTAAGTAGTGAGTGAGTGAGTGAGTCAGTCAGTAACATTATTCCTTTACATATAAAGATTATGATATCTCTTTTGTAAAAATGTGTAAGGTGGAGTTTTAACTAGCCATGTCCGTCCTTTGAAATGGCGATCACGCCACGAAAGCCAAAGCGGGGTTGCTCGTTTTTACCCATATTGTTTGTTATCCTCCAGAGCAGTTTGATATCGTAAATGAGCAAAACTATCCAGAAGTAAAAAATTTATGAAAAAGTCAAAAAATCTTTTTTCACCACAAATTTTTTTTCACCTCAAACTTTTTTTACCACAATTTTTTCAACTCTAAATTTTTTTACCACAAAAATTTTTTTCACCACACCTGTAACGAAAATACTATGAAAATATATAGAACAAATTTAATTTTTATTTTAGTACATTATTTTTTTATTCTTTAAAATCTGTCTCTAAGATAACCCTAACCCATTCCAAGGTAATGCCAAAAATTATAAATTTTCCTAAAAGTATTTTCAAAACTCCATTTTCAGTTTTTTTTGAAAATTTTGTTAAAAAAAATATTTAAAATTAATGGACTGCACTTTAAGGTTTTATTAAGAACATTATAAAAAATAAAAAGTATCTGTCATATGTATAAACATTTTGTTGATTTTTATAACACACTATAAATTAAATTAACATGCAATAGGCTTTTTCCACTGACCTACATCTTTCATCAATTTGCAAAGATGTTAACATCTTCCCATAAGAATTATACAGGCCAAAATTTCTACATATTTCTACATCTGCAAAAGATGATCCTTTCTCATTTTGTTCCATCTTACATCTTTGGTTCTTTTAAGTGTCATTACTAAAAAATGCCAAAAAAATCGATTTTCTTTATGCCATCACTAGCAAACTGACATTGCAGAAAATAAACAAAACAAAATTATTTAACAAAAAAAATTGAGTGGCACATGTACTGCATTAAAATTCGGGTTTGTTCTTGCTAAGCAACAACTACTCCAATGAGTAATGCTTTCGCTAAATCCATTTTTAAATATTTTTTATTTTTAACAAAATTATGAGTATTTTTATTTTATTTTTTGACAGCAGAATAAATGACAAATGAAAGATGTTGCCAATGTAAACTCATGTTTCACGTTTTCAACATCTTCCATGCGTTTCACAAAGATGTTGTTCAGTGTAAAAAAACCTATTAGCTAACAATAAATTTTCGTTATATGTAAGTCTGTTAGAAGAATCAACTAAAGTGCATAATACACGGTCACATTAAATACGTGTACGTGTGCTTGAAGCTTTGAACATACACGTACAGCATATCACTTCAATCATTCGTTCTGAATTTGATTTTGTACTGTCACATAACTATTAAATTTCTAATGATAAACATACTCGTATAAAGTTATAATCGAATTTAAGTATTTGCGCTGTTTAAAAAATGGAAATCAAAGAAATTATGTGGAAAATCAAAAGACAAATTTGTTTTTATAACACATAAGGTAAAAAAATCATTGTATAAAACTAAGGCCCTCATTTTGCAAAACGCAACATCGTTAAGTTGTTTAAAATTTTATGCATATAAATTATAATTTCATAAATAACTGCGCTGAAAAATTAATCACTTGAAATGTCAAAATCATCACTTGAATTGTTTGAGCGTTGGTTTGAAATTTTTTTCAAACTATTTAAAAAAACACACAATTTGTAATAAATTTGCTATAAATTTTATTTTTATTAAGCAGTTTTTGATTTTTATTTTTTGTTCTTGGGTCGATATGTCGTAGAAATAGTAAAAAATGGCTCTAAAAAAATATTAAAAATGAAAAAATTTTCAAAAATTGCTCCATAAATGTGTTTGCAGGTTTAAGTTTAGGGTTTAGTTACATAAGAAAAAATGATTTTCAATCAGCTGTGTTGCCAATAGCAAAAAAGTAGGGATAAATGTAACAAATCAAACATAAATTTTATTTATGCATAAATGCAGATAGCACGGAAATTTGACAATTAAAGTGATAACGTAAATGTCCAACGCAATGACGTAGTGATTTATAAAATTCGATTTTTTTGCAATCGCGTTGGCGTTAGAAAGGGAAGTGTAGGTGAGGCGTTGAACGCAGAGGACTTACAAAATTTGGGCATAAGTAAAACTTTCAATAAAAAAATTATACCTTCTCACAGCTGTCGGTTTTTAACAACAGGGAAGCCAATTGAAGTCAGCATGATAATAATATAATTTGCCTGCTTAATTGTAATAAAATGGAAATTACTTTAATAGCCTGTTCCTCTATTTCGAAAGAACACATTCGTTCGCTTTCTATTCGAAAGAAAACTGATTTGGGTTTCACTAACTCTATTTCTATGCGAACGATGACTCGAACAACAAGTTTCATACAAAATTTGGTTTCTCTATTTCGAACAGCTCGAAAGCAAATGTCAAAATCAGTCACTTGCTATTTTTAGTTGAGTAAATATATATTTGATATTTTTAATAGCAAAATGAAGTAAAAAAGCAATGGATAACAAAAGGTAAGTACAAATTAATATAATTATTTATAGTTTATTAAGAATTTTATAATTATATATAATTATGTGAATTCTTTGGGCCGGTATTACAGTAAATACTTAAGTAAAATCTAACACTTAAGTGCAATTTTTTCCAAATATTTTGAGATTTTAAAGTTTTTTGGACACTAATTAATCATAATCATCCTAATATTATAGCTTAAAAAGTACTTAAAAGGTTCAGCTATGTGGTCAAATAATACACAAAAGACTTACATAAAAAGTTAAGTATACACTATAAAACTGATTCTTATTATATTAATAAATTGTTGTTATTTATGTGAAATGTCCCGTGAAATGAACAGCACTGGTGTATAACCAGTGCTGTTCATTTCACGGGACAATTGTCCCCTGTTCAACTCCCATATATTCTTACGCTCTTGCTTTTAGTCGTCACTAAAACAGCGACGAGTGAATGCTGATTTTTTTTAATGCACTGAAAAAAATTAACAGCAATGTACGAAAAATATTTTGTGATACTACAAGATCTATAAAAATCTTTAATATAAAAGTTGAAATGTTTTGAAAAATTCGAGTCCGATCGTTCATTCATTTATTTCTATCGAATGTATTCGTTTTCCTTCCAAAAATTGCTTTTTTTTTAACAGAATAACATAAGAAATCCAACATATTAAAGATATTTTATTAATATGTAAATATAATGAAATCGTTAATATTGATTAAAAAAATCTTCAACTTTTTGTTTTTTATACAATAAAAAAAGACGCCCTAATATATATATATATTTTTTTCCTTTCAAAAATTTAATTTTTGTTTAATTTTTATTTCTTTAAAACTGTTTTACACAAAACATTAACAGTTTCATATTTTCAACACAAAAATAAATTCATTCAGATACTAGCACTTCTATTAACCCATTGAACATTTCTTACAATGCAATTCTAATTTTCTCACGAACACAACTACATTTTTATTTTTGAACAGCACTGGTATACACCATCAAAACGTTTGGTACTACATAACTCTCAATTAAAAAAATTCTTTTCTTCTCTTTTTTTTTTCATAGAATTTATTCTTATTTTTAAGTGATATGAACCGTAGAAGCCATATGAATTTTATTATAAAGGGTGTCCCAAGAAGAACGCAATTTTAAATCTGGCAACATTCGAAGTGTCATTGTTTGACATTTGAACAATTGTTATTGTTTGCTAGTAGAAGGTACGAGGTTAGTAAAAATGGAGCGCTACACGAATGAACAACGCATTCTCATTGTGAAATTGTTTTACCAAAATGGTGAAAGTTTTGCGGCTACAGTTCGCAAATTGCGATCAATTTGGGGTCACAATAATGCTCCAAAAGAGTCAACTGTAAAGAGATTAATGGATAAATTTGCCGAAACTGGGTCTGTTAGTGATGTAAAGACAACAACGCGCCATCGACCAGGTCGGTCGACCGAAAATGTCGCAGCTGTACGTGATGATGTCGCTCAAACTCCATCCACCTCAATTCGACACCGAGCTCAGCAAATTGGTGTCTCCAAATCCACTTTGCAGCGAATTTTGACTTGTTTGCATCTTCATGCATACAAAGTTCAATTGACTCAGGAACTGAAGCCAGCTGACCATGGACAGCGAAGGGAGTTCGTTATTTGGGTATTGGAGAGACAACATGAAAATGCTGATTTTGCCGATAAAATCATCTTCAGTGACGAGGCCCATTTTCATCTTGATGGCTTCGTCAATAGGCAGAATTGTCGCATTTGGGGTGAGGAAAATCCTCGAGTGATTCACGAGAAGCAAATGCATCCTCAACGTGTCACTGTGTGGTGTGGTTTTTGGGCTGGAGGAATCATTGGACCATTTGACTTCTGCAAAGTTTGACAACATTACTTCCTAATAACGTCTCAAGGACATATATTGGTAATATTTATTTGTAAGTGTTAGATATTTATATGCTTTCTTTTCAATAATAAGTATTTTTTCTTTTTGTTGAACAATGCAGTAAAGCTGATTTAAGAACTATTTCCAACCCAACCTATTTTGGAATTTATACTGCTAAAATAAACTCCGTAATCGTAAAATTATCTTACAACGGTACCCTCACTTAAAGTTTTAAAAGTTTTTTTACTTCTACATATTGTACTTTAATCCTCAAATAGGAAAGCTTATATTTATTATATTTGATATTTGTAAAAGCAAAATAAAGTAAAAAAAAGCAATGGATGACAAAAGGTAAGTACAAAATAATACAATTATTTATAGTTTATTAAGAATTTTAAATTTTAGTTTAAAAAAATCAACAATGGACCAGCCGAAGACGCATGTATTTTATATGGAAGAAAGGCCTGATTTTGCCAGAGGGACTCTGGTGTTCGGAGCAAACAAATTTTCTGCAGAAAATTTTACCGAAAACTAAACTCCGTTTCACCCCCTATTACGCTGTTGCTGAGTGGTAAAAGGTAAGCGTGTATTGTTTGTGACCTACGTTTGCCCCAAGCAGCTTATATTTACATTTTTTATTTTACATTTTTTATTTTACAAGAGCTAACAGCACTGTAGCTGTGACCGCACCGGACAACAGCAACAGGCAACAGAAAAGCTTTCCGATTAACAATCTCATCCACAACCAATCGATAACAAAAATTTTTACAAATAAACACATTGTCAAATAAAAATTGATTTCTTTATTGTTATTTTTTTATTTCATTTGTCATATACAGCTGTTAAACAGGGTTGTTTTTGTCTTTAAGCAGTTTAGTAGTATTTTTGTTACTTTTAAAGAAAAATGTTACAAATGCTAAAAAAATATATGATCTGGCAAGGTTTCTATTATTTAATTAAATGCAAAAATTATCAAACACGTAGATTTGGAAAAAGTACTATTACAACCCGGTTAACCGGGTAGACCGGTCTACCCAGTCGTCTGTTCGACCGGTCGACCGTAAAACCGGATAATCAAGGGCTCTACACTCACCAAAAAAGTCTGTAATGGCAACTAAAAAAATTTGCTGTTATTACGGTAAATTTTGCTAATTTGAGCAAATTTTATTGCAACACATGTCTGCTGGCGTGTAGCATAATGAAATTAGTAGAAAAATTAGTACCCGCTTCAAAATTTTTGTAAACCTTTAGTAAAGTGAAATTTAAAATTGGTTAGCTAAAATCAGCAAAAAAATTAGTTAATATTCTTAATACTACGAGGGCAGATCAGTAAGTCCTTGACTTTTTGAATGAACACAGTTTTTTTTTTTCAAAAAAAATAATTTTTCAACATAATCCCTTTTAGCTCAATACACTCAGAAAAAAAGTTAGTAGAAAAATTTGTAAACGGTTTTCAATCCCACTTTACTATTTTTGTACTGATTTTTAGTAAAAAAATTATTATTTAGCAAATATTTTTGCTATTTATATTTTACAAATTACGGAATTTTCACAGAATACTTACAAATTTTTGTTGCTAATTTCAGAAATCATTTTACAAATTTTTGAAAACCGATTTCCTAAAATTAACAAAAAAAAATACTAATTTTAAAAAGTGGATATTGAAGGAAATGTTATTCCTAATAATTAAAACTTATACATACAAACTTAAATTGTCCTAAAATGTTACTTAGGTTTAAAAATATTATCGGAAGTGAAGATACCGACTCATGTCTAAAAAGAGGACATCCACTTAAAATAGCACTAAAAAGGTTTTTTGTTCTTAAAATCAGTTAAATCAATTAAAATTTAACCTTAAAAGTTAAAAAAAAAAAAAAATTACTAAAATATTTTTCAAAACAGAAATTACCAAATTAAAACAAAATGATAAATTCATATTGTATAAAATATTTTTTAAAAAATATAATCAAAATTTTTGATGCTCGATAAAAAAAATAAATTTAAAACTTTGTACTTGTATTAATAATATTTAGTAATTTTTTTTTTGCTGATTTTAGCAAACAGATTTTAAATTCCACTTTACAAAAAGTCTACTAAAATTTAGTAGCGGCTACTAATTTTTCTACTAATTTCATTGTACTACGCGTCAGCAGACATGTGTTGCTAATATTAGCAAAAAATACCGCTGGGCTCAAATTAGCAGAATTTCCCGTAATAACAGCAAAATTTTCAGTTACCATTACAGACTTTTTTTGGTGAGTGTACACTTAGTCCAACGTTTCTCCAATTTTGGTATCCCTTCCAATAAATAGGATTTTTCGAGGTCTATAAAATAGGCATTTGTTTGATCAATAATTTCATCGTTGGAGCTAAATCTCTTTCTATAGAGCCATTTCTATAGATTTGGAAATAGGAAATAGTCAGTGGAGGCTAAATCCGGAGAATATGGCGGATGAGGTACCAATTCGTAGCCCAATTCATGGAATTTTGCCATTGAGACTACACACGTGTGCACCCTTGCATTATGGTCAATTGTGATCAAACGCAAAATCGAAAACACACTGCCATATGAAATGCCTATGGCATCAAAACTCACGAACTTTTACTCTTCGATCGGCCAACACCATATCGTGAATTTTTTCGACATTTTCGGGTGTATTGACAATAATTGGCCGTCCAGAACGTTCAGCGTCAATTTTTTTACCATTGAAATCGATGGTGCAGAGTCCCCATGGTATCTATCAAGCTTTTCCTTGGTTTGATTGATGGGAGCAGTGTTGCATTTCATATAAATACGAGGGAAGTTCGAAAAGTCACGCACTTATTGATCTGCCCTCGTAGTACAAGCAAATTTGTACAAAAAATTATTAAGCGCTACTAAATTTTCATAAATTGCTATAAATTCAATGAATTTTAAAATACAGAAAAATTTATTTTCCTTTATTCGAAGAAGTCACCCAATGTGGTGATGAAATATTGGAAAGAAAGAAATAATAAATAATCATTATTATTATTTTTTATAAAAAGGATCTTGAACTCGATTTTAAAGAATAATATAGTATAATACAGAAAAATGTTAATTTATCAAAAAAATTAATACAATGCACAAATTAACTCAATTATATTTATATACACTGCTTATTTCTTTTGAAATTGCCTTACGAATTCAAAAATACAAATTTATATATTTTTATCGAACATTTTTTTGTTTATTTTTTTCAATAAATATTTTAGGCAAAATTAAAAAAAAAAATAAAACAAACGAATTCCTTATTTTGTTTTAATTTGAAAATTTTTGTTTTAAAAAAAAATTTAGTAAATTTTTTGGATTTTAAGATCAAATTTTAATTGTTTAACGGGCTGATTTTTAGAACTCAAAAAGATTTTAGTGCTATTTTAAGTAGATGTCCTATTTTTGGACATGAGTCGGTTGTGAAAATATCTTCACTTCAGATCCCTTTTTTAATCTTTGTAACATTTTAAGACAATTTAAGTTTGAAAGAATAAGTTTTAATTATTAGAATAACATTTCCTTCAATATCCACTTTTTTATAATTAGTATTTTTTTTTGCTAATATTAGCAAATTGGTTTTCAAAAATCTGTAAAATTATTTCTGAAGTTAGCAACAAAAATGTTTAAATATTGTGTAATTTGTAAAAAGTAAGTAACAAAAAAATTTAGTAAATAATACTTTTTTTTTAATAAAAATCAGTACAAGAATAGTAAAGTGGGATTGAAAACCGTTTACAAATTTTTCTACTAACTTTTTTTCTGATTGAAATAGGTATATATTACTTGAAATTGGTTCCTCTTGTCTAGTGTGTCGATTTCTCTCGTTCTCCTTGTAGTGGTTCATTTCGACTCGTTCTCAGTTTCATTTTATTTCGTTCCTCTGGTCTAGTGTTTCAATTCTACTTATTCCCCGTGTCATTCCATTTCGTTCTCCTTGTCTATTATTTCAATTACATTTTGTACAAACCACCTCCATCTAAATCGGTTTTGGACAATCCGTTAAAGGGGCGACTTTTCCCCCTATGAACCTTCATCATACCCTTCACCACAGGTGGAAGGGTATAAATAAGTTCGTCACTCCGTTTGTAATTTCTACAATATTAATCTTAGACCCTTTAAAGTATATATATGCTGGGTCCTTAAGAAGAGCGAAGTTGATTTAACGATGTCTGTCTGTCCGTCTGTGTGTTAAAATGGGTTTTCCGAAGACCCCAGACATGATGACGACTTGATTTTTATATATTTCTGTTACATGTGATCCATTTCTGTTTGCTATTGAAAATCAGCCAGATCGGTTGATAAATGGCTGAGATATTAGCAAAAAACCACGACTAACTCTAATTTTTTCCATAAAATTCCTTTGTTTTTATATGTATGTTGAATATTACGCATAACACACACATCCATTTGTTGAAATTCTTTTCTTTCACCCCTTCACCTTTTAAACACAAACGACAAACCAATACAAAGATTTGTCATTTAAATAAAAGCCAAACAAATCTCTATTGAACGAAAACTGATTATTTACTTCTATTAACGATGATGTCGCATGAGCTTCAATGGGTCAGTTGTCTAAACGCAATGTCACAAATACTTTTTTTCTCTTAGGCGCGGGTTCGATACCACCTCCCGTCTATTCAACTTTTTTTTTGTACAATTTTTTTTTTTTATAATTTATTAAGACTTTTTTTTTTGTTTATTTTTTGTTTTTTTTTAAGATTAAATAATTAATTTAAATAAAATTTTAAATTAATAATTAAATAATCCATAAATAGGCTAAAAACATTTATAAAAAATTTTTATAAAAACCCTCTGATACAAACAAAATACAAACGGTTTTATTTTTTTTCTTTTTGCTCCGATTTAAAAGAAGTTATAAAAAGATTTTTAAACCATTTTATTTCTCATATATTAAGAAAATTTTATAAATAATTCCCCTTTGAATGCAACTATTTTAGGTCATAACTTATAATAATTTATAAAAAAAAATTATAAACTATTTTCCTTCAAATTTTTAAAATTAAGCTAAAGAAATTAAAAATATTTTTTAATAAAAAAGCGAAATAAAATCCCAAATGCAAATTTGCCAGCTAAATCAAACGTTTTTGTAGAAATAAAACACTTGCAGTTCTAGCGATTTCTTTTAACGATTTGTAAAAAAAATATTTTTTGGTCCAAAATAGTTTTTTTTACTAAAAAGATTTTTGAAAAAAAATAATATGACAACACTGATTGGCATTATGTTTGTGGTTGTTGTTCTTTTTTTTATTTTATTGTTGAACTTATTTTTTTTTTATACACAACACAACAAACACATACAAAGATTTAACTTAAAACCAAACAAATTACCCTGTAGGAAGTTTGGGGTCAAGTGTCGACTATTTTGGGTGACTTTTTGGTGACATGTCCACAAAGCGTCTATACTTTTTACAGTCCGTTTTTGCAGCTGCAAAGCTGTGCTTGTTCTTGATTTTTTTATTGTTTTATTTTGTTGAAAATACATGTGTATGCAAAATTAAATTTTTTAATAAAAATATAAAGAAAAATGAATTTAAAAGTAAAATATACAAATTTGAACAAAATATATAATGAGCAAATAACTTGTGAACAAGAAAGAACAATAAATTTTGTATAAAAATAACAAGAAAGAGGCAACAATTTTTAGTAAATAGTGGAACTCTAGAGATTTTGTGGAGCCTGATGAAGATTTTACGGAGCCTGCGGATGATTTTGTGCAATCTTTTAAAGATTTGTCTACTCCAAAATTAAATTTGCACGATTTTTTTTTTACTTTAATTAAATTTATAAAAAAAAATTTTATTAATAAAATACCCAATTTAACAAAATAAATTCACCTGCTTAATCTTATTTCCTTCCAAACTTCCGAAAGTGTAGACTAGAATCACTAAAATGTACTAGTAAATCTCTGGTTCCAATGTCAACACCTAGTCAATAGTTGGGTAGATTCGCAATGACACGCACATGTTAAATGTCTACAGCAGAAAGCGTTGGCTGGGGCATAATTAGTCAGTAGTACTGGTGACAAAGTCAATAGTGAATCAGTACAGTTTCACTATCGACATTTCGTACAGGGTAGTTTTGAACGAAAACTGTTTATTTACTTCTATTAAAGATGATTGCGCGTATGTGCTTCATAAATAGTTTTTTTCTTTTAGTCGCGCGATCGATCCCCGTCTATCAACTTTTTTTGTAGAATTTTTTTTTACATTTTATTAAGACTTTTTTATTTGTTTTTTTTTATTTTTTTTTAACATAACATATACGTACAGCACAGTTGACTTTTCGATTTCGGTAAGTTTTTCTGTATATTTGGAGAACGGAAAGAGGAAAAGTTCCAAAATAAGGTACGAGCATCTTGGTTATCAATACACAACATTTGACCAAATGTGGGCGGGATCTGTGAATTGGACGTGGCACAAAAGAGATTAAGAACGGTAAGACCGAAATTAAATAATCCATAAATGGGCTAAAAACATCAAAATTTATTTATTTGTTTATCTATTTATTTATTTATTTATTTCAGTCTATGGATACAAAATTATCCTTACAGACTAGCAACTTATTACAAAAGTAAATAACTTAAAGTTATTTATTTAATAAAGCTTTAAACTGAGAGTGAGGTAAACTAATATCTAATTGATTACAATAATTATTAAATAATCTTAAAGCTTTAGTTAGAGTTTCATTTAATGCATAATATGACCTATGGATACGTCTGATATAGCAAAAGATCGAAAATCTTTAGTATAACATATTTGCTAAAAAAACTCAGAAATATCGGTTCAGATACAAAAAAGTTATGCCCAAAACATAATTTTTTTTTAAATACCTATTTTCTGGAACCATAAATCTTCCCGAGTCCAAGTTTTATCACCAAATTAAATGGTTTATTTCCTCTTAAAGGCGTCCGTATATAAATCTGTCCATTCCATATATGATGAATTTCATTTAAAAATCGAGATAAAACTAAAATTTTAAACCCGACCACCTCAGATATCGATGAAATTTTGTTAAAAAAAAAATAAAAAATTACACTGTAAAAAATTTATAACAAAAAGAAAATTTTAACTAACGAAAAATCCAAAAAGATTAAGGATTTTTTACAGTGTATTATTTTTTTAGAAAGGTTTATCCTTCACCTATACCATATCAAAAAATAAAAATGGGTTCTTTTTTAGTTTTTTTTATATAATTTATTAAGTAGTGTCACTTCTAGTAATTGCCCTTATATTTTATATTTACAGGTAAAATAAATAAACATTGTACCTGGAAAATTAATGAATATGTCGTAAAATTATTATTATTATTTTTGTCTGAAAAATTCTTTGGAAAAATCATTGATGACTTTTTTTATGATTCTCAGAATTAAAAAAAAAGTAATAAACAAAAGGTTATTTGATTTTTATGATTGCGGTAACAAACTAAAAAACGGTCATAAATGTTCGTGGACAATTAAAAGGAAAACAGGAAAGTGCAGTTTTTTAATTATTTGGGGTTTTTCCGTTGGCTACCTGCATGATTTTTTTACAGAAATTGAATCCACATTTATGAGTGCTCATGTGTTGGAACGTTTTAAAACGGATGGCTGAATCAGGTATATAGCCACCCTTAAAATATGCACCCATTCATAAGTACCTGCCAGTAAAATATTGAAAAATACGTAGTATTTATAGGTGTTCCTTATCGATTTTTGTCATTCAACAAGTGCCAACGAACGCGAAAAGTACAAGCGATTACAATTTTTACGCGTATATTTTAAAAATTTGAGTGAATATGAATTCAAACAATAAGTACAGATGCATAAAAATATCTAATAAGTGTTGCGCTTCGCTTCGTAAAATAAGTGAAAACGAGGCTGCAAACATAATTGAATATTTTCCAGCTGTCGCCAGCATTCATTGTAGCCGTATTTGCGAAACTTGCCGGAATACACTGAGAAAAGCGAATAACTTGTGAACAAGTGTGAACGTGGAGCAGAATGAAGTCTCAAATTATTTACCAACAACGCCCAGCGATGAAATTAGCGAAGAATTAAATGAACTTCAAACTTGTACCAGCCGTAATACAAACATCGAAAGCAAAGAACTCATTGAAAATATAAATGATCATATTCCTCATCTACCAAACCAAATGTCGCCTCTTAAAAGGAAACATATCAAACGAAATGCATACAGAAATAGAAAATCACTGCAATTTTTGGAAAATGTAGCAGATTCACTTGGAGCTGATCCATTGTCTGATTTGTCAGCGCAACTTGAAAACGTCAAGGCCATTTACGAAGAAATTTTGCAAAACATCAAATATCAAATGGAGAACAGCTCAAATCTTTTGGAACAGCAAAAACTTTTATCTCTCTTACCAATCAATATGAGTCACGCAGAAATTTAAGATCGTTTTGGGGATGATATATCTCACGATTGTATCAAAAAAAGTAAAGATATCCAAAGGAATAAAACGAAGTTTGCAGATATCAATCTTTTAAAAATGAGCAGACGTAGTTTACCAACCGAAACTCTAAGAAGCTCAAACTATAAGAGGAACTCAAGGCTTCCATTCATTCATTCCGATAAATGAAACTTTTGTACATGTGCGCAGATATTCTGACTGTGCCAAATTTGAGCAGGGCAAAATTTCTTACAAATAATTAACTTAAAAAAATGTAATCATTATTCGAATTATTTCGAAAACTTTCGGTACGTATTACTAAAAGTGACACTACTTAAAAAATTTGGGTTAAAACATATTCACAATTTTCCTGGGACAATGTTTATTTATTTTACCTGTAAATACAAAATATAAGGGCAATTACTATAAGTGACACTACTTAATAAATTATATAAAAAAAACTAAAAAAGAACCCATTTTTATTTTTTGATATGGTATAGGTGAAGGATAAACCTTTCTAAAAAAATAATACACTGTAAAAAAACCTTTGATCTTTTTGGATTTTTCGTTAGTTAAAATTTTCTTTTTGTTATAAATTTTTTACAGTGTAAAATATCTGTTAAAATATCTTTTTAATGATACCAAGATCATGTAAATCGGTTCAGCCGATTCTGAGTTATTGTAGTTCAAATGGAGCTCTTTTCGACTATTTTCGCGTTTTTTCGAAAACTTTCCCACTGTGCCACGCCCAAAAAATCGCAAAAAAGTCATTTCTAAAAATGGGAGTTTGTTTGTATTGATCAAATTTAGCTATGAACAAAATTTCATCGAAATCTGAGGGAGTCGGGTTCAATGCATCTCGATTTTTACATTAAATTCATCATATGTACATATATAAACTTCAGTTTTTTCCCAACCTTCACCATAAGGGTATATAAGATTCGGCATAGCTGAATTTAGCCGCTCTTACTTGTTTTGTAATGTTTCTGGCAAAAATTCCAAAAACATATTTTAAATTTCAGGTTTCTAGCCAAAGAGGTTTGGGCATGCCGTCAAGGGGGATACATTCCCCTTTACGCCCTTCCACAAAGGAATTTCTAAAAATCCCATTTTTGCGAACGCTGGAGGCAGAACCTATATTCCAAAACTTCCTGTCACCAGCGGCTTCGGCTGGACGATATTGAGTGAATGAGTGAATACACCCAGAAAACAGTATCACTTGTGGCTACCGAATTTGTTTCCAATGGAATTCTGGCGGTTACGACAAGTGTCTTCATATTAAATTATGTTGTTAGTTGTAAAAGCTTATATTCTATTGTCTACTTTTTATTAATTCGTCTAATTTATATTCCATAATAGCGGGCAAAGCAAAAGGTTGCCAGGTCTAACGCCCGGGAGTACACAGAGTCCCCAGATAATTACCAGGAGTCCCCAATTTTTACCATGTCCCAACAATGAGTTATCACATACTTCAGGTAACACATATTTACTTCAGGTAACACATGCTTACCATGTACCTGGCTAAAATTCTAAAATGTAGCTGATCAATGACTAAGCCCATACTCCACTTAAAACATGTTTCAAATTTCGGGTTTCTAGCTAAATCGGTGTGGGTAGCCTGTTAAGGGGAGACTTTGCACCTTTTTTTCCCCTAACCGTAGACATTTCCAAAAATGTCTACGCCGAAGGGGAACCAAAATTTCAGCTTGCCAGCTGCAGCGGGACGTCAAGGGTGAGAAATTTCCCCTTTTCTGCATTTTTCAAAACTTACGTTTTTGGGTTTCTAGCTTATGGGGTTTGAGCAGGCCGTGAATGGAAGTTCTTCCCCACTTTTTGCTCCTGCCCGAAGAAATTTCTAAAAATCTCGTCTTTGAGATTGTCTACGCCGTAGGGGATTCTACATAGCAAATTTCAGCTTCCTACATCCTGCGGTTTGCGCTAGGCGATGTTGAATGAAATAAATAAATATTTACTTATCTACATATTTACACATTTTCATATTTTCACATTTACACATTTGCCCACTTGCATATGTGCCATTTACCCATTCACACATTTGCATATTTGTATATTTATATTACCACCACACCATTAATCCCTCAAACCATCAATCCATCAAACCACCAAACAATCAAATTTGCACTTTTGAACATTTGCACTTTTGCACATGAGCACATTTGTACATTTTCCCATTTGCAGATTTGCGCATTTGCTCTTTTGCACATTTTCGCATTTACACATCTACACATGCACACATTTACAAATTTACACTTACATTTAGATATACAATGGAGGAGGAACCTATGTACCAAATTTCAACATCCCAGCTCCAGTGGTGAGAATCTTTGACATTTGCGATACACGCAAATATAAAATATAACAATTAACAGTGGTTTTTTTTTATAGTTGATCTTTATACTTATATGTATAAAAATGTATATCTATTCGCCTAGTGTCTAAATAACTTTTTCTGTGTATTCTCCTTGATTACTAAAGAAAATAATAAGAAAAATTTTTTCATTTGAAAAAAAATTTTCTCTGATCTTGAACCAGAATAAAAACTACATTTTTATACAAATAAGTATTAACTTTAAAGTCTTTGACGCTCTTGTCTCAAATCAGTTATATTAAAATATCTAAGATGGAGGCGTATAATAAGATTAAGTAATTACTTTTGTTATGTGTGTGGGAAATATACAATTATGTACAGTTACCGTAAAGTCACTATTGAAATCATTAACTTGTATGAAACATATTTTTCTTTAAGTCTTATATGTGGTAAGAGTTGGACACCGTCGATAGTGTGTAACATACAACGTGCATTTCCCGTTTTAATAAATAGAAAAATACAAAGACGCAATGCCATTTGGTTATCCACAATAATTTTGAGAGACCCCATACTTCATGTTGAAGGTATGTGTTATGCGTACATAAATCATACAGGCGGAATGAACAGAAGAAAAAGTTGTTCTGTATGTAACACTGCAACAACATATGCTCAATTTCTGATGCCACATTCTAATGGAATTCCTGTTCCGGATAGCCAAATACCAACCCCTCAATATTTCAATCTGTTCAAACCTGTGGAACGCCTGTATCAATGTATCAACCGTCAATCAACACGATTCCATGCACTTACAGTGAAATTACGCAAAATCGTCTAGATATAATGGCCCAGCGCCTAAAATTGTCGCAAAGACAGAGCATTCTCTTGGCAAAACATTTAAAGCTAACATTTTAACACCAGATGTACAAATATTCGGGGCAATCAATTGCCATCGTCGATTTACGACTTTTTTAGATCTGTTGATAATAATTCTCTCTTGAATTGTACGAACATCCGTGGTTTGGTTTTAACAATGTAAAATGAGTAAAAAAAGTAGCTTAAAAGTAGTTTTGCTACTTGTTACTAATTTAAAAAGTTCTATTCTGATAGCACTAAGCAAAAATACTAAAGAGTCATACGCATTATAGAAAAAAATAATTGAGTTAAATAAGAAGACCATAAGTGGAAATGCGCAGATTTAAAAGTTGTGGCTCTTTTAAGAGGCATGCAATAGAGCTATACCAAAAATATGTGTTTTATGTACTTATGGAATACGCGTTTTGATCGCGACCAGTTTCATACACGGGATTGGCCTTTACGTGAGGAAATCAGATTGCAAAAAAGTAATATAATTGAATTTCCACTTGTGTCGGTATAAAAAGCTTTGCCTCCTCCACTCCACATCAAACTGAGAACTATAAAAAAAATTTTAAAAAGCACTGAACCCAAATGGAAATGCATTTACCGAATTGCGTTGAATTTTCCCACGGTTAAGCAGCATGAAATTAAAAGAAGGTATGCTTTATTAAATTTAATTTATATTTTATATCATAATGTTTTTATTATAATGTTTTTATTCTACAGGACCAACAGTTTGATATCGAGCTATTGACCTGGAATTGTGTGAAATGAGTAATTGAAAATTTATTAGGAAATCATCAGTCTGCAATTTGGCGAATTTTAATTGAAAATATGCTAACCGTATTTCAAAAATTAAACGTCACAATGTCATTGAAAGTACATTTTTGCATTTTCACGAAAGAATATTTAATGAACAATCACCAGCTGAGTCTGATGAACATGGCGAGAGATTTCACCAAGAGATAGCCAGACTAGAACATTGGTCTAGTGGCAAATTTGATTTGTTAAAACTTGCAGGAGGAAGAAGAATAAATTTCAAATTTAACTTTAACAACAAAAATACAACATGTATTTTTGAATAAGAAATTAATAATACATTTTAATTTTTCTTAAATTTCATTCGATTGAATTAAAAAATTAAAATGAAGTTGGTCTGAGACTTTACATACCCAGCAAAAAAACATGGTAGTCATTCTGTGACTATAACTTCTTTCATATCTTCCTAAACTTCAGTTGACATTCTTTTATGATTTTTTGGTCTTATTCTAAGGCCCTTCCAAAAGAATTCATGTGTTCATCTTTCAAATGCAGTGATCTGGATATAAACCCGATGCATATCTTAAAATATGACTCTTCATTACTTCTAAAGCATAAGTTATAGTATATCGTATATTTTTTTAATATAAAGCATTTATTTAAATTGAAAAAATTGTTCTGATGAAATTTTTTTATTAAATAATTTTTTATATTTTAGTTTAAAATTTCATGAGGGTTAGAGTTTATGCAGTTCTGCAATTTTTATAAAAGTTTTGAAAAATCAAGAAAAACACATTTTTTTACCCTTAATTGAAACTAGCTGGCCAGTCATTTGCATTTTTTCAGCCTTAAATATTTATGACGACGCAATCTGTGCATTTTTGCATTATGTTTATTATTTAACACACCATTTCCAATTTTAATTCAGAATTTATCAAAATAATTTTAAAATTGTGTAAAAATTATTCGAAATTGCCCAAAAAGTTTTAAAATTGTGCAAAAATTATTTAAAATTGTTCAAAAATATTTTAAAATTGTCTAAAAATGTTTCAAAATTGTACAACCAGTTTTTAAATTATCCAAAAATATTTTAAAATTTGTCTAAACATTCATTAAAATGGAATTTTATGAATTGTTGATCTGTTATTTTGTAAGTGAATAGTATAGTAGGATTTTTTTAAGATCATATCATATTCTTTTTAATTATTTTTATTGTAAAGAAACATGAAAATTTTATTAGTAAGTTATAGAGAATAAAAATTGAGAAATTCCACTGAGCCAGCAGGATAGAATACTTAGTATTTTCGGTTGGCGCTACCCAACCTTGTCAATACCCATGCTCTTCTTCTCCCTTTACGGTCATTGCTTGTTGATGATTGTCTATTTTATATTGAGTGTTAGGAAACAAATTAACAAACTTGTAAACAACAACACAATTAGACTAACATCAACGAAATTTAACAATTTATATTTATCCTCTATATTTTACAGTTTTTTGTTATGAACTTTAATTCTTAAAGTATCAAATAACACAGCTTATATGAAGCATTTAATATCAAATGTTTGTCTTAATCCATATTAAATCTACAACATAATCTATGTTGATAGTTAATGAATAGACAATATTTTGAATTATATTTTTCACTGTATCCTTGTGTGTAAAGTAATGGAATTTTATGAATTGTTGATCTGTTATTTTGTAAGTGAATAGTATAGTAGGATTTTTTTAAGATCATATCATATTCTTTTTAATTATTTTTATTGTAAAGAAACATGAAAATTTTATTAGTAAGTTATAGAGAATAAAAATTGAGAAATTCCACTGAGCCAGCAGGATAGAATACTTAGTATTTTCGGTTGGCGCTACCCAACCTTGTCAATACCCATGCTCTTCTTCTCCCTTTACGGTCATTGCTTGTTGATGATTGTCTATTTTATATTGAGTGTTAGGAAACAAATTAACAAACTTGTAAACAACAACACAATTAGACTAACATCAACGAAATTTAACAATTTATATTTATCCTCTATATTTTACAGTTTTTTGTTATGAACTTTAATTCTTAAAGTATCAAATAACACAGCTTATATGAAGCATTTAATATCAAATGTTTGTCTTAATCCATATTAAATCTACAACATAATCTATGTTGATAGTTAATGAATAGACAATATTTTGAATTATATTTTTCACTGTATCCTTGTGTGTAAAGTAATGGAATTTTATGAATTGTTGATCTGTTATTTTGTAAGTGAATAGTATAGTAGGATTTTTTTAAGATCATATCATATTCTTTTTAATTATTTTTATTGTAAAGAAACATGAAAATTTTATTAGTAAGTTATAGAGAATAAAAATTGAGAAATTCCACTGAGCCAGCAGGATAGAATACTTAGTATTTTCGGTTGGCGCTACCCAACCTTGTCAATACCCATGCTCTTCTTCTCCCTTTACGGTCATTGCTTGTTGATGATTGTCTATTTTATATTGAGTGTTAGGAAACAAATTAACAAACTTGTAAACAACAACACAATTAGACTAACATCAACGAAATTTAACAATTTATATTTATCCTCTATATTTTACAGTTTTTTGTTATGAACTTTAATTCTTAAAGTATCAAATAACACAGCTTATATGAAGCATTTAATATCAAATGTTTGTCTTAATCCATATTAAATCTACAACATAATCTATGTTGATAGTTAATGAATAGACAATATTTTGAATTATATTTTTCACTGTATCCTTGTGTGTAAAGTAATGGAATTTTATGAATTGTTGATCTGTTATTTTGTAAGTGAATAGTATAGTAGGATTTTTTTAAGATCATATCATATTCTTTTTAATTATTTTTATTGTAAAGAAACATGAAAATTTTTTTAGTAAGTTATAGAGAATAAAAATTGAGAAATTCCACTGAGCCAGCAGGATAGAATACTTAGTATTTTCGGTTGGCGCTACCCAACCTTGTCAATACCCATGCTCTTCTTCTCCCTTTACGGTCATTGCTTGTTGATGATTGTCTATTTTATATTGAGTGTTAGGAAACAAATTAACAAACTTGTAAACAACAACACAATTAGACTAACATCATAGAGGAAGAATAAGTATAGAGATTGCAACGCCGTCAGCGGCTAAATAAAATTTTATACAGAATACAAAGGTTCGGAAACTTTGAGAAAACAGGGGAAAATTGAGCAAATTTCCCTGATTTCTGCAAAAATTTGAGTAAATTTCCCTGTTTTTAAACCTTTTTTTCAAATCCAATTGGGAAATCTGCTAAAATCTAATTGGATTTGCAAAGAAATTCAATTGGAATCGCAAAAAACCAATTTTAAAAGATGCTGAACCTTTGTAATTTGCTCATATAAAACCAAGAGAACGTTTTTTACTACGTGAGCGGCATCGTCATGGTGTGCTAACATCAACGAAATTTAACAATTTATATTTATCCTCTATATTTTACAGTTTTTTGTTATGAACTTTAATTCTTAAAGTATCAAATAACACAGCTTATATGAAGCATTTAATATCAAATGTTTGTCTTAATCCATATTAAATCTACAACATAATCTATGTTGATAGTTAATGAATAGACAATATTTTGAATTATATTTTTCACTGTATCCTTGTGTGTAAAGTAATGGAATTTTATGAATTGTTGATCTGTTATTTTGTAAGTGAATAGTATAGTAGGATTTTTTTAAGATCATATCATATTCTTTTTAATTATTTTTATTGTAAAGAAACATGAAAATTTTATTAGTAAGTTATAGAGAATAAAAATTGAGAAATTCCACTGAGCCAGCAGGATAGAATACTTAGTATTTTCGGTTGGCGCTACCCAACCTTGTCAATACCCATGCTCTTCTTCTCCCTTTACGGTCATTGCTTGTTGATGATTGTCTATTTTATATTGAGTGTTAGGAAACAAATTAACAAACTTGTAAACAACAACACAATTAGACTAACATCAACGAAATTTAACAATTTATATTTATCCTCTATATTTTACAGTTTTTTGTTATGAACTTTAATTCTTAAAGTATCAAATAACACAAAATATTGTCTATTCATTAACTATCAACATAGATTATGTTGTAGATTTAATATGGATTAAGACAAACATTTGATATTAAATGCTTCATATAAGCTGTGTTATTTGATACTTTAAGAATTAAAGTTCATAACAAAAAACTGTAAAATATAGAGGATAAATATAAATTGTTAAATTTCGTTGATGTTAGTCTAATTGTGTTGTTGTTTACAAGTTTGTTAATTTGTTTCCTAACACTCAATATAAAATAGACAATCATCAACAAGCAATGACCGTAAAGGGAGAAGAAGAGCATGGGTATTGACAAGGTTGGGTAGCGCCAACCGAAAATACTAAGTATTCTATCCTGCTGGCTCAGTGGAATTTCTCAATTTTTATTCTCTATAACTTACTAATAAAATTTTCATGTTTCTTTACAATAAAAATAATTAAAAAGAATATGATATGATCTTAAAAAAATCCTACTATACTATTCACTTACAAAATAACAGATCAACAATTCATAAAATTCCATTACTTTACACACAAGGATACAGTGAAAAATATAATTCAAAATATTGTCTATTCATTAACTATCAACATAGATTATGTTGTAGATTTAATATGGATTAAGACAAACATTTGATATTAAATGCTTCATATAAGCTGTGTTATTTGATACTTTAAGAATTAAAGTTCATAACAAAAAACTGTAAAATATAGAGGATAAATATAAATTGTTAAATTTCGTTGATGTTAGTCTAATTGTGTTGTTGTTTACAAGTTTGTTAATTTGTTTCCTAACACTCAATATAAAATAGACAATCATCAACAAGCAATGACCGTAAAGGGAGAAGAAGAGCATGGGTATTGACAAGGTTGGGTAGCGCCAACCGAAAATACTAAGTATTCTATCCTGCTGGCTCAGTGGAATTTCTCAATTTTTATTCTCTATAACTTACTAATAAAATTTTTATGTTTCTTTACAATAAAAATAATTAAAAAGAATATGATATGATCTTAAAAAAAATCCTACTATACTATTCACATTCATTAAAATTTTTGAAAAATGTTTCAAAAAATGTTTTCACTAATGCAGAATTATTTATTTGTTTTAATAAAGAGTATTTGTATATCAGTGCATACATTTCGCTTCTTTAAACTTATTTTTCTGCATTCTTGTGAATTAAATTTTCATCAAAGCTTAAATACTACAAAGTATATGAACATTTTCCACTCATGCATCAGAATATCTAATCATTGTATTATCATTGCTTCCTTAGAGTAAAGTATGAGTAATGCTAGTAGCTACATTTGAATACTTCTATCCTATGACAAGCTAATGTTAAATTCATCGATGAAACCATCCGAAAAGAAGTGATGCCTTTGCCATAGTAGTGATGCTTTTATTGCTTCTTTGGCAGCTTCATTTTTGCTGGGTAGTACCTAGGCATTTAAATATACTAGGACTTAATTTTACAGTGCGAGCTTAGCATTTACTTGGGCTAAGACATTTCGAATGAAAGTTACGTACTTAAACAAATGCTTATCCAAAGTAAATGCTTAATATTAATTCTGTAAAATTGGTCCTTAGATTTTAAGTTTTAAAATAAACCTTAATTGTTGAATTAAATTTTAAATGTTTTATTGTTAAATTTCTATTTTTTTAAATTATGTTTGTCATTGGTCCGTTGCAAGCTTATGTACCAAGTGTCATCTGGTTATTATAAAAACTAAAATTTTATATCTTGCCGAATTTTTTTAAGAGCAAATCTAGAAAAATGGTTAGCTCCATTGGATTCAGCGGGTGCCCCGCTTTTCGATTTTGCAACTAGCACAGTTTAATTGGATAATAGGATTGGCTTTTTAGTACCGTTTCTCTCTTTTATTTCCCAATGCAATATTTTTGAATTATTAATGGATTATTGGTTATTTCAAATAAAATAACATTCTTACAAATAAATGTTAATGGTTTTGATCGAATTGCAATAAATATTTTGCACTCAAAAAAATTTTTGAAGCTGTGGTGACGAGGAGGAGGAGTCTGTGGAGCACCTTCTCTGCACTTGTCCTGCCCTGGCTCGCAGGAGGGGACTGCATTTGGGCTCATATTTCTTTGAGGACCTGTGTGTTTTGGCTGATATCGATATCGGCCGACTTAGGGGCTTTTTGAGGCAATCGGGATGATTCGACGGGGGAAGCTAGTGATATAATTTTTACTAGCATCCGTGGTATCACAAGGGACTATATAGTCTACCACTTCTACCTAACCTAACCTACTACTATAAAATGGGTAAAGTTTTATGTATTTTTAGACATAATGTGTTTACAATTAAACACTTTGTGCCTAAAATTTTTATTATTTTATTAAATTAAAATTTTACTCACAAATTTTGTAATTATACTAAATTAGAATTGTAATAAATATTTTGACTTTTTAAAATTGGAAAATATAAAAAATTAAAAAAAGCAAAAAAGGTGTAATAAATCAAAATCATTTATACTACGTCCATACAAAAAAAAAAAAACTGAAATACAATTTTCAAAAACAAGTAAGTGCACGGATGAATAAAATCTATATCTCTGTAAAAGTTTCTCTTTATAATGGAGAGAGAATACAAATCATGCCAAACACTTTAATGGTCATTGCACATGCCCATTAGAAAGCTGCGCTAAATTATGTAAATATTGCTAAATGCATTCTGTATTATATTTTTAATTAATAACACAGTGCAACCAGGAGAACCAGCCTTAACAATTCCAATGGCAAATGAAAGTAGACCATTAAGTAAACAGAACTGCCAAAGAGTTCTGAAAAGTTAGCTCGAATTTCATTTTTATGACCTCTTGAGTGAAAATTGAAAAAAACGTATAAATATATTTAATGGAATGTAATTGTGCGTACTTATTGTTGCACGGAATCCAATGTGTACAAATATATTTTTCCTTTATTTCAACAAATGGTGGGCGGTATAGGCGTGGTCAAATATAAAGATATTATCAATTTTGGATTAAAATGTACTACATGATATTCATTGTCTTTTTCAGAAAAATTTCAAACTTTTCTGGATCAAATGCATCTGAAATTGTTTTGAATGGTCCATCGAATAGTGAAATATATCATGAAAAACTTTTAAAAATCATTCTGAAAGTTAGTGAAAATTTAAATTTCCCTTTTTTAACGGGTTAATAAACATTTAGTCCTCAGTTTTTGTTTCTATACTTCGGTGCTGTTCAAAAATAAAAATGTAGTTGTGTTCGTGAGAAAATGAGAATTGCACTGTAAGAAATGTTCAATGGGTTCATAGCAGTGCTAGTATCTGAATGAATTTATTTTTGTGTTGAAAATATGAAACTGTTAATGTTTTGTGTAAAACAGTTTTAAAGAAATAAAAATTAAACAAAAATTAAATTTTTGAAAGGAAAAAAAAACATATAAATATTAGGGCGTCTTTTTTTATTGTATAAAAAACAAAAAGTTTAAGATTTTTTTAATCAATATTAAAGATTTCATTATATTTACATATTAATAAAATATCTTTAATATGTTGGATTTCTTATGTTATTCTGTTAAAAAAAAATGCAATTTCGATCGAAATAAATGAATGAACGATCGGACTCGAATTTTTCAAAACATTTCAACTTTTATATTAAAAAAAATGGGTTTTTTTATTAAGTCTATTAAAGATTTTTATAGATCTTGTAGTATCACAAAATATTTTTCGTACATTGCTGTTAATTTTTTTTAGTGCCTTAAAAAAAATCAGCATACATCCGCTTCACATGTTCACTCGTCGCTGTTTCAGAAAAAAGTATATAATTTTCTATAGAGTATTTTTCCCGCTCTACCAGAAATTCAACATGGTACAGAGTTAAGCGGCAACATTTTCAAATGAGAGGGCAACATTTTCAAAGTTGCTAAAGTGTTGAAAAACATTAAATTTGTGTATGCAGTGCTGCCACATAAACAGTGTATTTTTTTTATCCCATTTTTTGGGATTCTTAACTGTTTACCAGTTTTTTCATGAAAACAATTTTTTTCAAATTATTGCATTTTTTATAGGTTTTTAGTTATATGCTGCAACAATTAATAACATATTTATTCTCTTTATTATATATTTTTACCATAGAAATGGGAAATAATGGATATGAATAGACATAGTTGGTCAATGTGTGTGTACACACTTTAATACTTTTCATGTCACAATGTTATGTTTGAATTCGTAACTATTTTTTAACACAATTGCAAATTTTTGTTGTATTTTTTTACTTTATTAGTCATGTCTAATTTTATTAAAAATAAATAGTATATTGAACAAATATTATATTTTTATATGAAAAATCTGAAAAAATACATGAATAAAATAAAAAAACAATTTTTTATGAAATAATCTGAAAAATATCTAGCATCCCAAAAAAAGGCAAAAAAAAATAGTTAAAATTTGTTATATGGCAGCACCGCTAAACACTACTAAAAGTTGCCGTCCAAAACTTACCTTTGTTGCCGCCAAACTATGTTCGTGTTCTAAGAGAGTACTAAAAAGTTCGTGAGAGAGAAACATACTCTATAGAAAATTATATACTTTTTGGTTTCAGTGACGACTAAAAGCAAGAGCGTAAGAATATATGTGAGTTGAGCAGGGGACAATTGTCCCATGAAATGAACAGCACTGCTTTACTTACTTCATCTCTTTAATATTTTTGCTATTTATTTTCTATTTAAATTTAAACAAAAAAAACAACATTGTTACATACAGCAGCTGCTGGAGCACTGACACACAAAGCATGAAAATTGAATATAAAATGGACTAGATAAGTAAATATCAAAGTCGTTACTGCTTTATATTTAACAATATTAAAACATAACTGTTGTTGTTTTAATTTTTTTTTTAAACAAATAGAGGAAAATAATAAAAATGCAATTTGATGCATTTAAACTAGTTTTTAGTAGAGCCTACGGTCAGAAAGACCGGTCTTTAAAACCGGTCGTACGGTTTTCACGGTCTCGACCGGCTACCCGGTTAACCAGGTATTAATACTTTTTCAAAATGTACGCTTTAAGTACTTTTAATTAAATAATAGAAAAATTGCCACAACTTATATAAATTTAAAAAAAAACTAAAAAAATTGTATAAAAATTAAAATTGGGAAAATTTTTTTAAAAATCGTATAATTTCTCAAAAATCGAACAAGTTTGAAAAAACCCAATATTTTTTAAAAATCGAAAAAAAATTTTAAAAAACGAAAAATTGGAAAAACAAATTTAAAATCGTAAATTTTTTAAACTTAAAAAATTTATAAATAAAAATCCATAAATTTAGTAAAAATTCGAAAATTTAAAAAAAAAAATCAAAAATTTGTTTAATAATCGAAAAATAAATATATATAAAAATTCACAAATTTTATAAAAATCCATAAAATTAGTAAAAATTCGAAAATTTTTTCAAAATACAAAATTTTTTAAATTTCAATAAATTTTATAAACAAATATAAATTTTATAAAATCCATAAATTTTATAAAAAATCAATCAATTTTTCTTATACGAAAACATATCTTTACCCAGCAAAAAAAAATGGTAGTCATTCTGTGACTATAATTTCTTTCATTGCTTCCTAAACTTCAGTTGACATTCTTTTATGATTTTTTGGTGTTATTCTTAGGCACTTCCAAAAGAAGAAAATATTTTATGATAATACAAGATCTATAAAAATCTTTAATAAACCTAATAAAAAACGCATTTTTTTTAATATAGAAGTTGAAATGTTTTTAAAAATTGGAGTCCGATCGTTCATTCATTTATTCCGATCGAATGTATTGTATTTTTTTTCCTTCCAAAAATAGCATTTTTTTAATAGAATATCATAATAAATCCATACATATTACAGATATTTTATTAATATGTAAATATAATGAAATCATTAATATTAATGGAAAAAATTTACAACTTTTTGTTTTTTTTTTTAAATGAAAAAAAGGCACGCCAATGTATTTATTATTTTCCTTTCAAAAATTTACTTTTTGTTTAATTCATATTTCTTTAAAACTGTTTTACACAAAACATAACAGTTTCATATTTTCAATCAAAAATAAATTCATACAGATACTAACACTGCAGTGCAATTCTCATTTTCTCACTAACACAACGACATATTTATTTTTGAACAGCACTGATCTAAAGCAGTGATCGGCAAACTAATACAACCATATTGTTGCCATTGTATAGGTGAGTTACGCTCTCTTAATGCACTGAAAGAAATGTTCGTGTTCTAAGAGAGTACTAAAAAGTTCGTGAGAGAGAAACATACTCTATAGAAAATTATATACTTTTTGGTACTATCCGTCGACACTACCTTACTGCACGAAAGCTCAACTGAGACAAAAAGTATATAATTTTCTATAGAGTATGTTTCTCTCTCACGAACTTTTTAGTACTCTCTTAGAACACGAACATAGTTTGGCGGCAACAAAGGTAAGTTTTGGACGGCAACTTTTAGTAGTGTTTAGCGGTGCTGCCATATAACAAATTTTAACTATTTTTTTTTGCCTTTTTTTTGGATGCTAGATATTTTTCAGATTATTTCATAAAAAATTGTTTTTTTATTTTATTCATGTATTTTTTCAGATTTTTCATATAAAAATATAATATTTGTTCAATATACTATTTATTTTTAATAAAATTAGACATGACTAATAAAGTACTATCCGTCGACACTACCTTACTGCACGAAAGTCTAATAAAATTAGACATGACTAATAAAGTAAAAAAATACAACAAAAATTTGCAATTGTGTTAAAAAATAGTTACGAATTCAAACATAACATTGTGACATGAAAAGTATTAAAGTGTGTACACACACATTGACCAACTATGTCTATTCATATCCATTATTTCCCATTTCTATGGTAAAAATATATAATAAAGAGAATAAATATGTTATTAATTGTTGCAGCATATAACTAAAAACCTATAAAAAATGCAATAATTTGAAAAAAATTGTTTTCATGAAAAAACTGGTAAACAGTTAAGAATCCCAAAAAATGGGATAAAAAAAATACACTGTTTATGTGGCAGCACTGCATACACAAATTTAATGTTTTTCAACACTTTAGCAACTTTGAAAATGTTGCCCTCTCATTTGAAAATGTTGCCGCTTAACTCTGTACCATGTTGAATTTCTGGTAGAGCGGGAAAAATACTCTATAGAAAATTATATACTTTTTGACTGAGACTGATTTATTATTTTCATGCTATCTGTGTTAGTATGTTAGTATAAGTGAGTCGCCCATGGGCGACTCTTTGCCGATCACTGATCTAAAGCAGTGCTGTTCAAAAATAAAAATGTAGTTGTGTTTGTGAGAAAATGAGAATTGCACTGTAAGAAATGTGCAATGGGTTAATAGCAGTGCTAGTATCTGTATGAATTTATTTTTTTTATTGAAAATATGAAACTGTTAATGTTTTGTGTAAAACTGTTTTAAAGAAATAAAAATAAAACAAAAATTAAATTTTTGAAAGGAAAAAAGAAATACATATATACATTAGGGTGTCTTTTTTTATTGTATAAAAACAAAAAGATGAAGATTTTTTTAATCAATATTAAAGATTTCATTATATTTACATATTAATAAAATATCTTTAATATGTTGGATTTCTTATGTTATTCTGTTAAAAAAAAATGCAATTTTCGGAAGGAAAAACAAATACATTTGATCGGAATAAATGAATGAACGATTGGAATCGAATTTATTAAAACATTTCAACTTTTATTTTAAAAAATGGGTTTTTTTATTAAGTCTATTAAAGATTTTTATAAATCTTGTAGCAACACAATATATTTTTCGTACATTGCTATTAATTTTTTTCAGTGCATTGAAAACAAATCAGCATACATCCGCTACACATGTTCACTGGTCGCTGTTTCAGTGACGACTGAAAGCAAGAGCGTAAGAATACATGTGAGTTGAGCAGGGGACAATTGTCCCATGAAATGAACATCACTGATCTAAAGCATAAATGCAAATTAAAAAAATAGTTCTGATGAAATTTTTAATTTTTTTATTAACTCATTTTTTATATTTTAGTTTAAAATTTCATGAGGGTTAGAATTTATGCAGTTTTGAAATATTAAGAAAAACAGACTTTTTTAAACTTTAATTGAAACTAGCTGGCCTGTCATTTGCATTTTTTCAGCTCTTAATATTTTTTTGACGACATAATCTGTGCATTTTTGCATTATGTTTATTAATTAACACTACACCATTTCTAGTTTTAATTCAGAATTTATCAAAATAATTTTAAAATTGTGTAAAAATTATTTCAAATTGCCCAAAAATGTTTGAAACTTGTGCAAAAATTATTTAAAATTGTTCAAAAATTGTCTCAAAATGTTTCCAAATTGTACAACCAGTTTTTATATTATCCAAAAATATTTTAAAATTTATCTAAAAATTCATTAAAATTTTTGAAAAATGTTTTAAAAATGCTTTTTCACTAATGCAGAATTATTTATTTGTTTTAATAAAGAGTATTTGTATATCAATGCATAAATTCCGATTCTTTAAACTTATTTTTTCTGCATTCTAATGAAATAAAATTTCATCAAAGCTTAAATACTACAGAATATATGAACATTTTCCACTCATGCATCAGAACACCTAATCACTGTATTATTATTGATTCCTTAGAGTAAAGTATAAGTAATGCTAGTAGCTCTATTTGAATACTTCCATCCTATGACACGCTAATGTTAAATTCATCGATGAAACCATTAGAAGAAGAAGATGCCTTTGCCATAGTAGTAATGCTTTTATTGCTTCTTTGGCAACTTCATTTTTGCTGGGTAGTTTATAAATGCCTGCATATAATATTTCGTATACAACACACTTATGAATCCCAGCAAAACTTTGGCAATGAGTACGATATACTCATGAATTACTTTGCAATGGTAGCTCGTTACTTTTGTATTATTTGCAAGCATAATGTAATGAGTTACCGATCATTGATAATATATTGCATGATTTATAAACGTAAAGTAATAATCTAAATATTTTGGAAAATCTACTTTAAGACTCATTACTTTTTGTTTTTTGTAAGCAAAATTGTAATGTATGTGTTCGACATCACGAACGAATATATGAAGAGCGTTGATATCTCAGTGGGTAGAGTTCTCGGCTGGCATCCAGTTCCCAGGTTCGATTCCCATCATGACCACATTATATTTTATAACGTTTGAAATATTTTTAATAATTTCTAATCCTAAATATTTTTTTTATTATATATATTTTTAGACACATTACTTTTCCCACTCTAGTAACCATATAAGTAACCACTTACTTAATCACCTCTAACTTAATGGGGCTCATCGCCTGTAAAATTCATAAATGAAGTAAGGTGTAAAGAAATGCATTGTCCCCACATTATTTGGTAATGTGGAGTTTTGCTGGGATATAAAAAAGCCACGTTCTTTTTTATATCCCAGCAAAACTCCACATTACCAAATAATGTGGGGACAATGCATTTCTTTACACCTTACTTCATTTATGAATTTTACAGGCGATGAGCCTCAAAGTAATGTATGACCCCATTAAGTTAGAGGTGATTAAGTAAGTGGTTACTTATATGGTTACTAGAGTGGGAAAAGTAATGTGTCTAAAAATATATATAATAAAAAAAATATTTAAGATTAGAAATTATTAAAAATATTTCAAACGTTATAAAATATAATATGGTCATGATGGGAATCGAACCTGGGAACTGGATGCCAGCCGAGAACTCTACCCACTGAGATATCAACGCTCTTCATATATTCGTTCGTGATGTCGAACACATACATTACAATTTTGCTTACAAAAAACAAAAAGTAATGAGTCTTAAAGTAGATTTTCCAAAATATTTAGATTATTACTTTACGTTTATAAATCATGCAATATATTATCAATGATCGGTAACTCATTACTTTATGCTTGCAAATAATACAAAAGTAACGAGCTACCATTGCAAAGTAATTCATGAGTATATCGTACTCATTGCCAAAGTTTTGCTGGGATTCATAAGTGTGTTGTATACGAAATATTATATGCAGGCATTTATAAACTACCCAGCAAAAATGAAGTTGCCAAAGAAGCAATAAAAGCATTACTACTATGGCAAAGGCATCTTCTTCTTCTAATGGTTTCATCGATGAATTTAACATTAGCGTGTCATAGGATGGAAGTATTCAAATAGAGCTACTAGCATTACTTATACTTTACTCTAAGGAATCAATAATAATACAGTGATTAGGTGTTCTGATGCATGAGTGGAAAATGTTCATATATTCTGTAGTATTTAAGCTTTGATGAAATTTTATTTCATTAGAATGCAGAAAAAATAAGTTTAAAGAATCGGAATTTATGCATTGATATACAAATACTCTTTATTAAAACAAATAAATAATTCTGCATTAGTGAAAAAGCATTTTTAAAACATTTTTCAAAAATTTTAATGAATTTTTAGATAAATTTTAAAATATTTTTGGATAATATAAAAACTGGTTGTACAATTTGGAAACATTTTGAGACAATTTTTGAACAATTTTAAATAATTTTTGCACAAGTTTCAAACATTTTTGGGCAATTTGAAATAATTTTTACACAATTTTAAAATTATTTTGATAAATTCTGAATTAAAACTAGAAATGGTGTAGTGTTAATTAATAAACATAATGCAAAAATGCACAGATTATGTCGTCAAAAAAATATTAAGAGCTGAAAAAATGCAAATGACAGGCCAGCTAGTTTCAATTAAAGTTTAAAAAAGTCTGTTTTTCTTAATATTTCAAAACTGCATAAATTCTAACCCTCATGAAATTTTAAACTAAAATATAAAAAATGAGTTAATAAAAAAATTAAAAATTTCATCAGAACTATTTTTTTAATTTGCATTTATGCTTTAGATCAGTGATGTTCATTTCATGGGACAATTGTCCCCTGCTCAACTCACATGTATTCTTACGCTCTTGCTTTCAGTCGTCACTGAAACAGCGACCAGTGAACATGTGTAGCGGATGTATGCTGATTTGTTTTCAATGCACTGAAAAAAATTAATAGCAATGTACGAAAAATATATTGTGTTGCTACAAGATTTATAAAAATCTTTAATAGACTTAATAAAAAAACCCATTTTTTAAAATAAAAGTTGAAATGTTTTAATAAATTCGATTCCAATCGTTCATTCATTTATTCCGATCAAATGTATTTGTTTTTCCTTCCGAAAATTGCATTTTTTTTTAACAGAATAACATAAGAAATCCAACATATTAAAGATATTTTATTAATATGTAAATATAATGAAATCTTTAATATTGATTAAAAAAATCTTCATCTTTTTGTTTTTATACAATAAAAAAAGACACCCTAATGTATATATGTATTTCTTTTTTCCTTTCAAAAATTTAATTTTTGTTTTATTTTTATTTCTTTAAAACAGTTTTACACAAAACATTAACAGTTTCATATTTTCAATAAAAAAAATAAATTCATTCAGATACTAGCACTGCTATTAACCCATTGCACATTTCTTACAGTGCAATTCTCATTTTCTCACAAACACAACTACATTTTTATTTTTGAACAGCACTGCTTTAGATCAGTGATCGGCAAAGAGTCGCCCATGGGCGACTCACTTATACTAACATACTAACACAGATAGCATGAAAATAATAAATCAGTCTCAGTCAAAAAGTATATAATTTTCTATAGAGTATTTTTCCCGCTCTACCAGAAATTCAACATGGTACAGAGTTAAGCGGCAACATTTTCAAATGAGAGGGCAACATTTTCAAAGTTGCTAAAGTGTTGAAAAACATTAAATTTGTGTATGCAGTGCTGCCACATAAACAGTGTATTTTTTTTATCCCATTTTTTGGGATTCTTAACTGTTTACCAGTTTTTTCATGAAAACAATTTTTTTCAAATTATTGCATTTTTTATAGGTTTTTAGTTATATGCTGCAACAATTAATAACATATTTATTCTCTTTATTATATATTTTTACCATAGAAATGGGAAATAATGGATATGAATAGACATAGTTGGTCAATGTGTGTGTACACACTTTAATACTTTTCATGTCACAATGTTATGTTTGAATTCGTAACTATTTTTTAACACAATTGCAAATTTTTGTTGTATTTTTTTACTTTATTAGTCATGTCTAATTTTATTAGACTTTCGTGCAGTAAGGTAGTGTCGACGGATAGTACTTTATTAGTCATGTCTAATTTTATTAAAAATAAATAGTATATTGAACAAATATTATATTTTTATATGAAAAATCTGAAAAAATACATGAATAAAATAAAAAAACAATTTTTTATGAAATAATCTGAAAAATATCTAGCATCCAAAAAAAAGGCAAAAAAAAATAGTTAAAATTTGTTATATGGCAGCACCGCTAAACACTACTAAAAGTTGCCGTCCAAAACTTACCTTTGTTGCCGCCAAACTATGTTCGTGTTCTAAGAGAGTACTAAAAAGTTCGTGAGAGAGAAACATACTCTATAGAAAATTATATACTTTTTGTCTCAGTTGAGCTTTCGTGCAGTAAGGTAGTGTCGACGGATAGTACCAAAAAGTATATAATTTTCTATAGAGTATGTTTCTCTCTCACGAACTTTTTAGTACTCTCTTAGAACACGAACATTTCTTTCAGTGCATTAAGAGAGCGTAACTCACCTATACAATGGCAACAATATGGTTGTATTAGTTTGCCGATCACTGCTTTAGATCAGTGCTGTTCAAAAATAAATATGTCGTTGTGTTAGTGAGAAAATGAGAATTGCACTGCAGTGTTAGTATCTGTATGAATTTATTTTTTATTGAAAATATGAAACTGTTATGTTTTGTGTAAAACAGTTTTAAAGAAATATGAATTAAACAAAAAGTAAATTTTTGAAAGGAAAATAATAAATACATTGGCGTGCCTTTTTTTCATTTAAAAAAAAAAACAAAAAGTTGTAAATTTTTTCCATTAATATTAATGATTTCATTATATTTACATATTAATAAAATATCTGTAATATGTATGGATTTATTATGATATTCTATTAAAAAATGCTATTTTTGGAAGGGAAAAAAATACAATACATTCGATCGGAATAAATGAATGAACGATCGGACTCCAATTTTTAAAAACATTTCAACTTCTATATTAAAAAAAATGCGTTTTTTATTAGGTTTATTAAAGATTTTTATAGATCTTGTATTATCATAAAATATTTTCTTACATTGCTATTAATTTATCTCAGTGCATTAAAGAAAAATCAGCATACATCCACCACGCGTGTTCATTCGTCGCTGTTTCAGTGACGACTAAAGGCAAGAGCGTAAGAATACATGTGAGTTGAGCAGGGGACAATTGTCCAATGCAATGAACATCACTGCTTTAGATTCAAAAACTATACGATATACCATAACTTATGCTTCAAAAGTAATGAAGAGTGATTTTTTAAGGTATAAATGGGGTTTATATCCAGATCACTGCTTTTGAAATATGAACACATGAACTCTTTTGGAAGTGCCTAAGAATAACACCAAAAAATCATAAAAGAATGTCAACTGAAGTTTAGGAAGCAATGAAAGAAATTATAGTCACAGAATGACTATTGAAATATTTTTAATAATTTCTAATCCTAAATATTTTTTTTATTATATATATTTTTAGACACATTACTTTTCCCACTCTAGTAACCATATAAGTAACCACTTACTTAATCACCTCTAACTTAATGGGGCCATACATTACTTTGAGGCTCATCGCCTGTAAAATTCATAAATGAAGTAAGGTGTAAAGAAATGCATTGTCCCCACATTATTTGGTAATGTGGAGTTTTGCTGGGATATAAAAAAGCCACGTTCTTTTTCGGTCGCATTTAACAACAAAAATATATATAATAGAAAAGGATAAAAAAAATATCAAAATTTACATGCAATTTTATTGTTGTTCTTATTGAGTATGTAGGTAGGAGTGGATGCTTGGTATGTAAAAACTTGTACCCACGTTATATTAAGGTGGCCTTTATTGTATGAGGAATGTAAAATAAATTTCTATCGCCAATTTTATAAATAAAATTTACCAAAAAAATAAAATCTCTAAAATAGTTTCATTTTAATTTTATTCTTGTTTTTTTATTATATTAAAGTTTGTATGGAATTTTAAACGAAAAGACGTATGTATTTCTTTATTTATTCTAGTCTATAATCAAACATTTTTAGTAAAAAAATATTAACTTTAAATATAATTTAAATTGACTATTGTTCTTTTGTTACTTTTTGATTTGTTCGTTTTGTAATTTAAAAAAAATTAATTAACTAAATATTTAATTTTGTAATTCATTTTAAAATTTTAGCACTTTCAACTTAAAAACTAAGAAAAAACAAAATTTATATATTTATATAAAATATTCTATATTTATTTTATTGTAACATATTGTATTTTATTATTATTTTTATTAGATTATATTTTATATATTTCTTTTTAATACTTTGTATATTTTTGCTATATTTTTATTTTTTATATATTTTAAAACTTCATAGCATTTATGTCAACTGAACAACAACTTAATATTGGCTTTTCCAACTAAAAATATTATTTATTATGAAGAAAGCTGCCGTAACCGCAAGAATTCGATTGGCAGCAAATTCGGTAACCACAACTACAGTATTCAAAAAACCGGCCTTTTGGAAAAACCGGTTTCGGTTTTCTTCAAAAAATCGAATTTTAAAAAAACCGGTTTCGGTTTCGGTTTTTGTAGAAAAAACCGGTCAACCGGTTTTTTCCGTTTTTTTTAATTTGAATAAAAAGCTTATATAATTCGTTAATTGTTTTAATTACAAACAAACAAAGAAATTTAATATATAAAGTAATAAAAATAAAAAAAAATACATTCTTTGAAAAAAAAAATATTTTATAATATTTTTTTATTGTATTTCATTTCAACATTTTATTTATTGGTTTTAATATTTTTTAATATAATATTTTAAAAATTAATATAAAACTATATTCATATCAAATGAATAGAGATTAAGTTTGTAAATTGGGTAAAACTAGGTACGTAAGTAATTTGAACGTTTGGCATTAAATAAGTTTTTTTAATATTACATTTTAAATATGTAAAAAGAAAATCTATTTTTCACTTCTAAAATAATATTTTAGAAATAATATGCAATTAATATGTTTCGTTTTAAGACGATTTTTTTGTTTGCTTTTGATAAAGCTAGAAGTGGAAAATACTCTTTCACTAATAGTAGATGTTTGACAAATAGTCAAAAGACAATTATATAAATTGTCCAACTTTTCAGTTCTTTCGTCGCATTTATCAAGATATATGAAATCATCATATGTGACCTTCTCCGAGAAAAGGGACCTAGTGTGTCAAAAAAGGGGTTTGGACTTAAGAGTGGATTCTGTGTGGATGAAATCAATTAGATTTCTGATAAAAATTTATTTACCCCATAACGTACACTCACAATATTATTTCGTTAAAAACAACTTAAAACACATATTAAATTTATCGAAAATACAGTCAAAAAGAGGACAACTGATTTTCCATTATATTCAACCCATTTTGTTGTTTATTTTCAATCAATGTTTAATAACCAACAAAAGTAGTAAAAACAATAGAAAGTCGTTAAAATAACCATAGAATTTTTACTTACAAAAAGTTAGGAAAAACTACTTTTGTGGTTTGTTTTTCAAATTGAAAGTTTTTTTATTTGTATGTAATTACTAAACACAACACAACACACACAGATGTATATATTTTTATTGGATTTATGTGTTTGTATATTTGAATAATTTCTTGTAATTTTTAATGAAATAATTTTATTTTGGTAAAAAAAACAAAAAAGAATTATATTAATTTAAATTTTTAGAAACAGAAAACATAAAATTTTACATTTAACAGAAAATATCAACTCCTACTGAATGTCTGTAAATTTTTATAGTTTGTTTTTTGAATGACTGATTCAAATAGTTAAAAAATGTATTTCTATGAATTTCAATTGATTATTCATTTAAAAACAAACTTTACGTATTACTTTTTAAATAAACTACAGTCAGTAACGGAAAATATATTGTGAGTGTACAAAACGAACTTGGAAAAATCGATAAAAATGAGAAAAACATTAAAATTTACTTTTTTTGATTTTTTGGTTTTAAATTGTCACTCTAAAAGAGAAAAAAATACGTCGCCACATAGGCAAGACGTCACCAAAGTCGGCTCCCAATCATAACCATACCAAATCGCATCTCCCAACTGAAGGTGTGTTCACAGTGATAATGCGTTATGAAACTTTAAATGCGTTTTTCTTAAAACTTTATTTTCACACACTAGGTGCCTTTTCTCGGAGAACGTCACATATAATGGTGAATGATTTTGTACGGTCTCTTTTTTAGGATTTTGAATACTGTTTATTGTGTTATTTAGATCAGAAATTAAACTATTTGAATTTGGAATATCCAAGATGCATAGATTACAGACTTATAGGAAAATTTGTTGTTCTTTTACATGTTAATTTGATTTATGTGTGTTAATACACACATTGCAAAATCAATTCTGCAAAATTTCAATTCATTATGATCCACGGCATAAAAACGCCGCACATGGGACCTAAAAAGACCACAGCTACTTCATACAAATGTATGCAAAGTACAGGACTTTCTGTCTTCAAGAGCCGGTTTCGGAATATTTTTGTTACACAAGTTGGAAAACATTTGTCAGGTTTAAGTCAGAACTATGTCTAGATAATTTCTGCACAATTTCAATTCATTGTGATCAACGGCATAAAAACGCCGTACATGGGACCGAAAAAGACCGTGGCTATTTCATACAAATGTATGCAAAGTACAGGACTTTATGTCTTCTAGAGCTGGTTTCGGAATATTTTTGTTCCACAAGTTGAAACATATTTGTCAGGTTTAAGTCAGAACTACGTCTAGTTAATTTCTGCAAAATTTTAATTCATTATGATCCTCGGCAAAAAAAAGCCGTACATGTGACCGAAAAATACCATGGCTATTTCATACAAATATATGCAAAGTAAAGAACTTTCTGTCTTCCAGAGCCGGTTTCGGAATGTTTTTGTTCCACAAGTTGTAAAATATTTGTCAGGTTTAAGTCAGAACTACGTCTAGATCATTTCTGCAAAATTTCAATTCATAATGATTTACGGCATAAAAACGCCGTACATTGGAGGGAAAAAGACCGTGGCTATTTTATATAGATGTATGAAAAGTAAAGGACTTTCTGAATTCAAAACCCAGTTTCGGAATTTTTTTTCTATACAAGTTTAATTAATTTGTTCAATATTAAGTAAGAATTATATCTATATTGATTTACAAAATTTTAACCTATTGCGAGCAACGGTATACAAACGTCGTGAATGGGGCCGAAAAAGACCGTGACTTTGTCATATACGGTACATACTATTATGATTTTACCCTTTATAAAATCGTTGATTTATTTACCTTTTAAATAAATCGAGTTCTTTCTATATTGCAAATAATAAACACTGTTTGAAATTATTTATAGCTCTATTTATTTATAACCGTCACTAAAAATTACAGAAATACAATAGCACACTTTATTTACACGATTTAGATAGACTAAACGTAAGCCACACTTTAGTTCTTCAGACTCTGCGTTTTACTTATGAACTGAACTACTGCGTCATCGAGTACCAGTATTTATATGAGTAGTCAGGTATTCTAGTTATTTCTAGTTTATTACCACACTAGATTTTTCCACCTGTTAAAATTAGTGTGAAGAAATTTCTAGTGATAGAAATTTCTTGTAACACTGCCGCCCACTTAAGCCTGTTCGTCCCGAACAGACATAGATATTCCTTTTCCATAGTTGGCTAGTCGTTCTAGATGAACAACCTTCATTTTGGATCTTGGGCTCTGATCATTCTGTATTGTGTATACCACATCATTCAATCTTTTAATTACTCTATAGGGTCCGTCCCAATGCGTTTGTAGTTTGGGAGATAATCCTTTCTTTCGTTGCGGGTTAAACAGCAGAACCAATTCGCCCTCATTAAATCCTTCAGAATTCGCTGCTCGATCGTACCTCGCCTTCATCTTATCGCTGACTATTTTAATTCGATTGCGCACAAGCTCATGAAGCTCGTTAAGGTCTTCTTGTTCCCAGGAAGCGTTGTCGTTGTCTTTATCCATAGCGGCGGGCTTAACACCAAATTCCAAATCGCCAGGCAATTTAAGTTCCGTCCCGAAAATAATTTATGCAGGTGTACGGGAGGTGGAATCGTGAACAGCCGATCTATATGCCAGCAGAAGCTTGGGGATGTGTTCGTCCCAATCCTTCTGATGAGTACTGACCACTTTTCTTAAGTATTTTTCTAAAGTGCGATTGAATCTTTCGACCATACCATCAGATTGTGGATGCAGCGGGGTGGTTCTTGTCTTTCTTATTCCATACAACTCACACATTTCCTTGAAGATAGCAGATTCAAAATTCCTTCCATGCTCAGAGTGTAATTCTAATGGAACACCGTAGCGGCACACCCAGTTGTTCACAAATGCGCTTATTACCGTTCTGGCTTCCTGGTTCGGTATAGCGTATACCTCAGGCCATTTACTGAAATAGTCGATCACCACAAGAACGTAACGGTTTCCGGAATCACTGACAGGGAAAGGGCCTACCACATCCATTGCTATTGCTATCCATTGCAATTTGCTATCCAGTCGCTTACAATTTGCTGGCAGCCGACCCAGTAGAATCGTTGTTTTAACTTCTCTAGGGTTTTCGTGACACCGAGATGACCACCACTGGAACCGTCATGGAACTCTTTTAATACTTCGTCTATTTTGCTTGACGGCACCACAATTAGCTTTGTCTCAGTTTTGCCGTCCGCACTTTCCCATATACGGTATAAGCAGTGATCAATTACCCGTAGACTGTTCCACTGGGCCCAATACGCCTTCATTAGCGGACTTTCAGCTGATATTTGTTCACGGGTGGGCCTCCTGTCCTCTGCTTTGGCTGACTAAATTTTTGACAGTATGGGGTCATTTTGTTGCGCCGCTGACCAGGCTTCACTTGACTCAATATGCGTTAGTCTTATATCAACGATGCACTCTTTTCCTTCAGCCCTCGAACAATGTTTGCACTCTAAATTACAGGGGCGTCTTGAAAGGGCGTCCGCTTTGCAATGTTTTATGCCTTTCCTGTGCTTGATGCTGAAATCATAGCTTTGAAGTCGTTCAATCCAACGAGCTAGCTGCCCTTCTGGTTGTTTAAATTGCAGCAGCCACCTGAGTGCAGAATGGTCGGTTCTTAGTTGAAAGTGCTTACCGTACAGATACTTGTGGTAGTGCTTTACACATTCTACCGCCGCCAAGAGTTCCCGTCGCGTTACGCAGTAGTTTCTTTCAGGCTTCGAAAGTACTTGACTGTAATAGCCTATGACTTTTTCGGTTCCATTGATAACCTGCGAAAGCACTCCTCCTATTCCGTATCCGCTTGCATCGCTATCAAGCACAAATTTTTCCCCGGCCACAGGATATCCAAGAATCGGTGCCGTACATAATAACTTCTTGAGCCTTAGGAATGCTTGTTCTTGAGCTTCACCCCAATGAAATGGTCGCGCCTTCTTAGTCAGCTCATGTAGAATTGCAGCCACACTGTCAAAATTTGGTACAAATCGTCGGTAGTATGTGCAGAGACCTAGAAAGCTGCGCAACTCGTGCAGATTTTCCGGGCGAGGGCAATCTTTTACAGCCCGAATCTTATCTTCATCGGTTGATATACCCTCTGCAGTTACGCGGTGCCCTAAATACTTGACTTCCCTCTGGAACAGTGTACATTTCTTTGCGCTAAGCTTGAGTCCAGCCGCAGATATTCGCCTTAAAACTTCTGCTAAGTTCTTCAGGTGTTAATCAAAAGTTTTTCCGATGACAATTATGTCATCAAGGTACGCTAGGCAAGTTTTCCAGTGGAGTCCTTTCAGCACATCTTCCATTAACCGCTCGAATGTTGCTGGAGCATTGCAGAGTCCAAAGGGCATCACATTAAACTGCCATAATCCGTTACCTGTGCTAAAGGCAGTTTTCTCCTTGTCTTGCTCACAAATTTCTACTTGCCAATAACCACTTTGCAAGTCCAATGTGGAGAACCATTTGGTTCCTGCTAGCGTGTCTAGAGTGTCGTCAATTCTCGGTAGTGGATAGCTGTCCTTCTTGGTGATATCGTTTAGTTTTCTGTAATCAACACAGAATCGGGTGCTGCCATCTTTTTTCTTAACTAAAACTACAGGCGAGCTCCATGGGCGAGAAGATGGTTCGATTACTCCACTACGCTCCATTTCGTTGACTAACTCCTTTATTTCATTTCGTTTTGCTAGAGGAATACTTCTGGGCGCCTGCTTTATTGGCCTCGCTTCACCAGTATTTATTCGGTGTTTTACAATTGCCGTTCTTCCTTGACTTTGGTTTCTCATGGCGAAGACAGAGCCATATTTCCTGATTAATTGTTTGGCTTTATTTCTATCAGGCGGGCCCAGTTCTTTTACCTATTTTTCCACATATTCTGCCCGAATCTTTCGATCTTCAACGGACGCAAGTTCTTCAACGGACGTAAGTTCTTTTCGCAACTGATTATTGCTTCTGGGGCAGTACATTCAGCTATTTCAGAGTTCGCTCGGCCAACTTTTTCACAATTTGATAAGTTCAGTACTCTTACAGGAACTCTTTTGTCTTTGCTGGTTTTCACGAGGGCTTTCGCTGTTATAAGGTCACTTTTTATTTCTGATGGTTTTACCACCCACAAGCTGCTGTCCTTACAATCTCCCGCCATACGCACCCATACTAAAGTTTCTGCCCGTGCTGGTAGTTTTTGGTCGCTGATGGTAACAAGCTTTCTTACCTGATCCTCGCGTTCATATCCAACACAAAGGGGTATTTCAACATTCTGCCAAATCATAACTTTTTGCCCCATATGCAGGTTAATGCCGTGACAAACGTCGTGACTGGGGCCGAAAAAGACCGTGACTTTGTCATATACCGTACATACTATTATGATTTTACCCTTTATAAAATCGTTGATTTATTTACCTTTTAAATAAATCGAGTTCTTTCTATATTGCAAATAATAAACACTGTTTGAAATTATTTATAGCTCTATTTATTTATAACCGTCACTAAAAATTACAGAAATACAATATCACACTTTATTTACACGATTTAGATAGACTAAACGTAAGCCACACTATAGGCGAGCTCCATGGGCGAGAAGATGCTTCGATTACTCCACTACGCTCCATTTCGTTGACTAACTCCTTTATTTCATTTCGTTTTGCTAGAGGAATACTTCTGGGCGCCTGCTTTATTGGCCTCGCTTCACCAGTATTTATTCGGTGTTTTACAATTGCCGTTCTTCCTTGACTTTGGTTTTTCATGGCGAAGACAGAGCCGTATTTCCTGATTAGCTGTTTGGCTTTATTTCTATCAGGCGGCGCCAGTTCTTTTACCCATTTTTCCACATATTCTGAAAGCATCTCTCGATCTTTATCGGACGCACTGGATGGTTCCAAGCTCTTTTCGCAACTGATTATTGCTTCTGGCGCAGTACATTTTGATATTTCGGAGTTCGCTCGGACAACTTTTTCAGAATTTGATAGGTTCAGTATTCTTACAGGAACTCTTTTGTCTTTGCTGGTTTTTACGAGGGCCTTCGCTGTTATAAGGTCACTTTTATTTCTGATGGTTCTACCACCCACAAGCTGCTGTCCTCACAATCTCCCTCCATACGCACCCATACTAAAGTTTCTGCCCGTGCTGGTAGTTTTTTGGTCGCTGATGGTAACAAGCTTTCTTACCTGATCCTCGCGTTCATATCCAACACAAAGGGGTATTTCAACATTCTGCCAAATCATAACTTTTTGCCCCATATGCAGGTTAATGCCGTGACAAATCATAAAATCTGCACCAATAATTACTTCGTCCACAATATGGGCAACAATAAATACGTGACTGACGCTTATGTTGGCAATTGTTAGTTTCACATTAACCTTACCATAGACAGAAGCCTGCTCTCCAGTAGCTGTTCGCAAACTTACCCCGTGCAATGATTCAACTGGCTTTCTAATTATATCGGGCCTGATGATGGACTGTGATGCTCCTGTATATATGGTTAAAATGTGCTTTTGTCCGTTGATGCACCCATAAGAAGTAAGATTGCTTTTCCCCTGCTGTGCTATTGATATGGAGATTGTGGGGCCATCGGTTGTGGAAGCTAGCTCATGCCCCGTAGTGCTAGCTCTTTTTAGTTTAACGGTGACTCTTGAGGTGATTGCTGATCGGCTCTGAGGCTTTTTCTGGGTGCTTTGCAGCTTCGCTGAAAGTGTCCCACTTTACCGCAGTTGTAGCATTTGTCCTTTGGTTTGCTGTGCTTTTCACCTAATGCCTTCATAACTGCCTCTGTTAACTCTGTTAACTTGGTGCTTATATCTTTTTCAGCAGTTACTTCGAGGTTACGCACCTTAAATATTTGTGGCTTGGAAATCACCTTCGCAGTCTACTTTGTAGGCGTGGGTTCGAATGTCACTTCTGACACCAATTGTTACGATTTTACCCTTTATAAAATCGTTGATTTATTTACCTTTTAAATAAATCGAGTTCTTTCTATATTGCAAATAATAAACACTGTTTGAAATTATTTATAGCTCTATTTATTTATAACCGTCACTAAAAATTACAGAAATACACTTTAATAGCACACTTTATTTACACGATTTAGATAGACTAAACGTTAGCCACACTTTAGTTCTTCACACACTGCGTTTTACTTACACATTCTACCGCCGCCAAGAGTTCCCGTCGCGTTACGCAGTAGTTTCTTTCAGGCTTCGAAAGTACTTGACTGTAATAGCCTATGACTTTTTCGGTTCCATTGATAACCTGCGAAAGCACTCCTCCTATTCCGTATCCGCTTGCATCGCTATCAAGCACAAATTTTTCCCCGGCCACAGGATATCCAAGAATCGGTGCCGTACATAATAACTTCTTGAGCCTTAGGAATGCTTGTTCTTGAGCTTCACCCCAAAGAAATGGTCGCGCCTTCTTAGTCAGCTCATGTAGACTTGCAGCCACACTGGCAAAATTTGGTACAAATCGTCGGTAGTATGTGCAGAGACCTAGAAAGCTGCGCAACTCGTGCAGATTTTCCGGGCGAGGGCAATCTTTTACAGCCCGAATCTTATCTTCATCGGTTGATATACCCTCTGCAGTTACGCGGTGCCCTAAATACTTGACTTCCCTCTGGAACAGTGTACATTTCTTTGCGCTAAGCTTGAGTCCAGCCGCAGATATTCGCCTTAAAACTTCTGCTAAGTTCTTCAGGTGTTAATCAAAAGTTTTTCCGATGACAATTATGTCATCAAGGTACGCTAGGCAAGTTTTCCAGTGGAGTCCTTTCAGCACATCTTCCATTAACCGCTCGAATGTTGCTGGAGCATTGCAGAGTACAAAGGGCATCACATTAAACTGCCATAATCCGTTACCTGTGCTAAAGGCAGTTTTCTCCTTGTCTTGCTCACAAATTTCTACTTGCCAATAACCACTTTGCAAGTCCAATGTGGAGAACCATTTGGTTCCTGCTAGCGTGTCTAGAGTGTCGTCAATTCTCGGTAGTGGATAGCTGTCCTTCTTGGTGATATCGTTTAGTTTTCTGTAATCAACACAGAATCGGGTGCTGCCATCTTTTTTCTTAACTAAAACTACAGGCGAGCTCCATGGGCGAGAAGATGGTTCGATTACTCCACTACGCTCCATTTCGTTGACTAACTCCTTTATTTCATTTCGTTTTGCTAGAGGAATACTTCTGGGCGCCTGCTTTATTGGCCTCGCTTCACCAGTATTTATTCGGTGTTTTACAATTGCCGTTCTTCCTTGACTTTGGTTTCTCATGGCGAAGACAGAGCCATATTTCCTGATTAATTGTTTGGCTTTATTTCTATCAGGCGGGCCCAGTTCTTTTACCTATTTTTCCACATATTCTGCCCGAATCTTTCGATCTTCAACGGACGCAAGTTCTTCAACGGACGTAAGTTCTTTTCGCAACTGATTATTGCTTCTGGGGCAGTACATTCAGCTATTTCAGAGTTCGCTCGGCCAACTTTTTCACAATTTGATAAGTTCAGTACTCTTACAGGAACTCTTTTGTCTTTGCTGGTTTTCACGAGGGCTTTCGCTGTTATAAGGTCACTTTTTATTTCTGATGGTTTTACCACCCACAAGCTGCTGTCCTTACAATCTCCCGCCATACGCACCCATACTAAAGTTTCTGCCCGTGCTGGTAGTTTTTGGTCGCTGATGGTAACAAGCTTTCTTACCTGATCCTCGCGTTCATATCCAACACAAAGGGGTATTTCAACATTCTGCCAAATCATAACTTTTTGCCCCATATGCAGGTTAATGCCGTGACAAACGTCGTGACTGGGGCCGAAAAAGACCGTGACTTTGTCATATACCGTACATACTATTATGATTTTACCCTTTATAAAATCGTTGATTTATTTACCTTTTAAATAAATCGAGTTCTTTCTATATTGCAAATAATAAACACTGTTTGAAATTATTTATAGCTCTATTTATTTATAACCGTCACTAAAAATTACAGAAATACAATATCACACTTTATTTACACGATTTAGATAGACTAAACGTAAGCCACACTATAGGCGAGCTCCATGGGCGAGAAGATGCTTCGATTACTCCACTACGCTCCATTTCGTTGACTAACTCCTTTATTTCATTTCGTTTTGCTAGAGGAATACTTCTGGGCGCCTGCTTTATTGGCCTCGCTTCACCAGTATTTATTCGGTGTTTTACAATTGCCGTTCTTCCTTGACTTTGGTTTTTCATGGCGAAGACAGAGCCGTATTTCCTGATTAGCTGTTTGGCTTTATTTCTATCAGGCGGCGCCAGTTCTTTTACCCATTTTTCCACATATTCTGAAAGCATCTCTCGATCTTTATCGGACGCACTGGATGGTTCCAAGCTCTTTTCGCAACTGATTATTGCTTCTGGCGCAGTACATTTTGATATTTCGGAGTTCGCTCGGACAACTTTTTCAGAATTTGATAGGTTCAGTATTCTTACAGGAACTCTTTTGTCTTTGCTGGTTTTTACGAGGGCCTTCGCTGTTATAAGGTCACTTTTATTTCTGATGGTTCTACCACCCACAAGCTGCTGTCCTCACAATCTCCCTCCATACGCACCCATACTAAAGTTTCTGCCCGTGCTGGTAGTTTTTTGGTCGCTGATGGTAACAAGCTTTCTTACCTGATCCTCGCGTTCATATCCAACACAAAGGGGTATTTCAACATTCTGCCAAATCATAACTTTTTGCCCCATATGCAGGTTAATGCCGTGACAAATCATAAAATCTGCACCAATAATTACTTCGTCCACAATATGGGCAACAATAAATACGTGACTGACGCTTATGTTGGCAATTGTTAGTTTCACATTAACCTTACCATAGACAGAAGCCTGCTCTCCAGTAGCTGTTCGCAAACTTACCCCGTGCAATGGTTCAACTGGCTTTCTAATTATATCGGGCCTGATGATGGACTGTGATGCTCCTGTATATATGGTTAAAATGTGCTTTTGTCCGTTGATGCACCCATAAGAAGTAAGATTGCTTTTCCCCTGCTGTGCTATTGATATGGAGATTGTGGGGCCATCGGTTGTGGAAGCTAGCTCATGCCCCGTAGTGCTAGCTCTTTTTAGTTTAACGGTGACTCTTGAGGTGATTGCTGATCGGCTCTGAGGCTTTTTCTGGGTGCTTTGCAGCTTCGCTGAAAGTGTCCCACTTTACCGCAGTTGTAGCATTTGTCCTTTGGTTTGCTGTGCTTTTCACCTAATGCCTTCATAACTGCCTCTGTTAACTCTGTTAACTTGGTGCTTATATCTTTTTCAGCAGTTACTTCGAGGTTACGCACCTTAAATATTTGTGGCTTGGAAATCACCTTCGCAGTCTACTTTGTAGGCGTGGGTTCGAATGTCACTTCTGACACCAATTGTTACGATTTTACCCTTTATAAAATCGTTGATTTATTTACCTTTTAAATAAATCGAGTTCTTTCTATATTGCAAATAATAAACACTGTTTGAAATTATTTATAGCTCTATTTATTTATAACCGTCACTAAAAATTACAGAAATACACTTTAATAGCACACTTTATTTACACGATTTAGATAGACTAAACGTTAGCCACACTTTAGTTCTTCACACACTGCGTTTTACTTATGAACTGAACTACTGCGTCATCGAGTACCAGTATTTATATGAGCAGTCAGGTATTCTAGTTATTTCTAGTTTATTACCACACTAGATTAGTGTGAAGAAATTTCTAGTGATAGAAATTTCTTGTAACAATACTATAAATGTGTAGTAACCACGGTGAGAAAAAACAATTTCAAAATTAGCCATCGAAATTCATGTGTTTGTGGTGTAGCAGGTAGAAAAAAAATATTTGTTTTAATTAAAATATTCAAATGTATAAGTATCAAAAATATCAAAGAAAATTTAAATTAGTTGTGGTGCAGTAAACCAAATTTTGTGGAACTTCATAACATTTATGTCAACTGAACAACAACTTAATATTGGCTATTCCAACTAAAAATATAATTTATTATGAAGAAAGTTGCGTAACCGCAAGAATTCGATTGGCAGCAAATTCGGTAGCCACAAACGATAATGTTCTCTGGGTGTACCTACCTGTTTTTGGGCATCCTCTAATGTATGATGAAATGAGTATTAAAACTTTAGGTAAGAGTTTTTCTGTGAATTTTATTATTGTTGGTTATGCAATATGTTAATGTTTGATTTATTTAACTAAAAGCAATGTCAGAATGTATACAGTATGTATGTTGTTACATTGGTATTTTAATGTCGTTGGTTAGTGTGTAACGACGAGATTTCCTCCGTTAGCTGGGGTAAGCTCGCGGGGGTAGGGATCGTCACAGAAATTTCTTTGATCCAGTGACCGGGAGTAAAAGACGTGATGTTATACAAAGGTAAATTCGTTTATTGTTGTTAATACTACAGGGTTTAAAAGAGAGAGAGCGAGAGAGAGAGAGAGAGAGAGAGGAGAGAGAGATAATGAGAGAGAATGAAGAAGCGACCTGGGACGGCACGCTCCCTCTGGTATCTTCACGGGGAGGACAGCGACCGGGGACGGCACGCTTCCTTTGATGAACTACGTCTAGGCGAGGGCAGCGACCTGGGACGGCACGCTCCCTCTGGTATCTTCAAAGGGGAGGACAGCGACCGGGGACGGCACACTTCCTCTGATGAACTACGACGTCTAGGGGAGGGCAGCGACCTGGGACGGCACGCTTACTCTGATGAACTCCGTGTGACCTGCGTTGACTAAGTGAGAGGGAGAGAAAGAGAGAGGGAGAGAAAGAGAGATAAAGAGAGAGGATGAAAGAGCGACCTAGGACGGCACGCTCCCTCTGGTATCTTCAAGGGGGAGGACAGCGACCGGGGACGGCACGCTTCCTCTGATGAACTACGTCTAGGCGAGGGCAGCGACCTGGGACGGCACGCTCCCTCTGTTATCTTCAAGGGGGGAGGACAGCGACCGGGGACGGCACGCTTCCTCTGATGAACTACGTCTAGGGGAGGGCAGCGACCTGGGACGGCACGCTCCCTCTGGTATCTTCAAGGGGGAGGACAGCGACCGGGGACGGCACGCTTCCTCTGAGGTACTACGTCTAGCTGAGGGCAGCGATCTGGGACGGCACGTTCCCTCTGGTATCTTCAAAGGGGAGGACAGCGACCGGGGACGGCACGCTTCCTCTGGTATCTTCAAGGGGGAGGACAGCGACCGGGGACGGCACGCTTCCTCTGATGAACTACGTCTAGGCGAGGGCAGCGACCTGGGACGGCGCGCTCCCTCTGGTATCTTCAAGGGGGAGGACAGCGACCGGGGACGGCACGCTTCCTCTGATGGACTACGTCTAGGCGAGGGCAGCGACCTGGGACGGCACGCTCCCTCTGGTATCTTCAAGGGGGAGGACAGCGACCGGGGACGGCACGCTTCCTCTGATGAACTACGTCTAGGTGAGGGCAGCGACCTGGGACGGCACGCTCCCTCTGGTATCTTCAAAGGGGAGGACAGAGACCTGGGACGGCACGCTTCCTCTGATGGACTACGTCTAGGCGAGGGCAGCGACCTGGGACGGCACGCTCCCTCTGGTATCTTCAAGGGGGAGGACAGCGACCGGGGACGGCACGCTTCCTCTGATGGACTACGTCTAGGCGAGGGCAGCGACCTGGGACGGCACGCTTACTCTGATGAACTCCGTGTGACCTGCGTTGACTAAGTGAGAGGGAGAGAAAGAGAGAGGGAGAGAGAGAGAGAGGGAGAGAGAGAGAGATAAAGAGAGAGGATGAAAGAGCAACCTGGGACGGCACGCTCCCTCTGGTATCTTCAAGGGGGAGGACAGCGACCGGGGACGGCACGCTTCCTCTGATGAACTACGTCTAGGCGAGGGCAGCGACCTGGGATGGCACGCTCCCTCTGGTATCTTCAAGGGGGGAGGACAGCGACCGGGGACGGCACGCTTCCTCTGATGAACTACGTCTAGGCGAGGGCAGCGACCTGGACGGCACGCTCCCTCTGGTATCTTCAAGGGGGAGGACAGCGACCGGGGACGGCACGCTTCCTCTGAGGTACTACGTCTAGCTGAGGGCAGCGACCTGGGACGGCACGCCCCTTTGGTATCTTCTCAGGGAGGACAGCGACCGGGGACGGCACCACAGTGCTTTGTCCCCATATAGTGAATCGGCAAAATTAGAGGAGTTGTCGCAGAAACTTGAAATTTGGAATGCTGGCTTAGAATATCTAAATTAAGAAAAATTTAAAGTTTCGAAAAAATCGGCCCAAGGACATGCCTACTTCCGGTACATCCTTAAATTTAAAAGGACGTTCACAGGACCTTCAAGGATGTTGACAGGACCTTCAAGGATATCCGCAGGATCTTCAAGGATATCGGCAGGACCTTCAAGGATATCGCAGGACCTTCAAGGATATCAGCAGGACCTTCAAGGATGTTGACAGGACCTTCAAGGATATCCGCAGGATCTTCAAGGATATCGGCAGGACCTTCAAGGATATCGCAGGACCTTCAAGGATATCAGCAGGACCTTCAAGGATGTTGACAGGACCTTCAAGGATGTTGACCTTCAAGGATATCCGCAGGACCTTCAAGGATATCGCAGGACCTTCAAGGATATCAGCAGGACCTTCAAGGATATCCGCAGGATCTTCAAGGATATCGGCAGGACCTTCAATGATATCGGCAGGACCTTCAAGGATATCGCAGGACCTTCAAGGATATCAGCAGGACCTTCAAGGATATCCGCAGGACCTTCAAGGGTGTTCGCAGGATACTTACAAGTTGCCCAAGGATGCTCGCAGGATTAGAATTTAATATTTAGTGCTGAAATTACCTTGTGTTCTCGTTCACGGCTGCTGGCGACTGACCCCGATTTGTTCAATGTTGCTCTTTATATACCCCTAAGGGCAGCTTTTTGTAGTTGTCGCCAGTGTAATAAAAAAGTGTGTAGACAGAAACGAGCGACGCGACTTCTGTCGTTACAAGTGTATAAAAAGAAATTTATTTCATATTCCTCATACAATAAGGGGCACCTTAATATGCATATGCATACTGAACATCCATGAAAATTTCCACAGCATATCATACACACACACACGTGTTTACCAACATACTTATTAGTCAACAACAACAATAGCGTTATCAATTCGTTAACAATTTTTAAAAATTTTATGGTTTTTATAAAATTATAGATTTTTATAAAGTTGATCTATTTGTATAAAATTTATCAATTTTTCTTATATATAAATTTAAAAAAAAAAATTAGATTTTTAAAAAAACTGTTAAATTTTTACTAAATTTATGGATTTTTTTGAAAATTTACGATTTTTAAAGTTTTTTATGGATTTTTATAACATCAGCAATTTTTATTAAAATTTTCGATTTTAAAAAAATGTTTCTAATTTTTTTTTTACAAATTTATAAAAATTTTATGAATTTTTATATTATTTAATTAAAAGTACCAAAAACGTACATTTGCCGGGTAGACCGGTCGACCGTAAAACCGGGTAATGGGGGGCTCTTGTTTTTAGAAAACATTGATGAAAGTTTAAAACAGGGGGCCCAAAAGTTCCTTATGGAAGAGCAAACACCAATACATTTAAAGAATAACTAATTTTGATTCAATATTTTTTATTGTAAAAACCAATACATACAAAGAAAAAAGAAAAAAAAATATTTCATATCATACGTTAAACAAAAACAAAATCTACATTGATGATCGCTGTCGTTAATGTTTACCAGCAAAGCATACGAAAGTGTTGTTGGTTTGCACTTGCGTGTATACAGTGAAGAACGACAAAAAAAAAACTAATAAGGCAAAGTTGTTTGTGTATTTCGTATTGCTATTGCTGAGTGCTCTATGTGTATTAAAACACACAGCCTATAGCTAAGCGCTTTTACAAAAACAAATGAGCATCAAGAGCATAAGGCTTGGACACCCTTGGTTTAAATTATCGTGAAAGTTTGACTTTAGTTAATTTAAAATAAAAAGGGTGTTTTTTAATTTTATAATCTGTAAAATAATTTGTTTAAAAGCGTAAATGGAATGTAATATTAATCATTTTTGTTACGTTTGTGACCACTTCACTCCACAGTTTGCAAAAAATGGATATTTTACGGACGAATTTATGTGTGCTTATGAAAAATATTTCAACCAACCTATCATTTCCAATGTGTCCTGGGCTCCTAATGTGGTTTGCAAAAAGTGTTACAGTGATCTTCTAAACTGGATGCATAAGCGAATTAATTGTTTGCCATTTTAAATACCAATGAGCTGAACTGATCCAATTTAACACAATAAATCAAATTGTTATGCGTGCAAAAACTCTGTTCGAGGTATAAATAGAAAAAAACGAAGAATAAAGTATATATGAGTGTTTCAAGTGCTCAGACGCCAATACAACATTTCGAAATCGTTCCAGTGCCAAAACCTCCGAGCCCCCACGTGTCATCGGGTATTACTCTTGAAACGGATTTCATTGGACCTTTTTCATTGTGTGAATTTGGCCTAAATGTTTCAAATACTCCAATACTCCAAACCCAGTTAGATTTCATTGTTGCTAAGTTAGAGCTTTCACAACGCAAATCAGAAGTTTTGGCTCAATTTCTAACCATCTGTTGACACCTGGGGCAAAAGTCACAGCATATAGAATGATGATAAAACATCTTATGACTAGAGTATTCAAAAACCGAAAACGAAAACCGGTTAACCGGTTTCTTTTTTTTTTTAAACCGATCGGTTTCGAATATTTTGTAAATTCGAAGAAAACCGAAAACCGGTATTTTTTGTTCGGTTAACCGGTTTTTTTAATTACATCACCAACTGGATTACTTGCTCTTTTATTTTTCCCGAACACTTTTATAATCGTTTGTTTGGTTATGAAGATTTAGATGTAAGTCTGATAGATTCCGATGAAGACTTAACTTTGGATATTCCAAATTCAAATAGTTAAATTTCTGATCTTAATAACACAATAAACAGTATTACAAATCCTAAAATGAGACTGTACAAAATCATTCATGATTATATAATGACCTTTATAAATGCTACAAAAGAACTGAAAAGTTGGAAAATTTATATAATTGTCTTTTGACTATATGTCCAACATCTACTATTAGTGAAAGAGTATTTTCCACTTCTAGCTTTATCAAAAGCAAATAAAAAATCGTCTTAAAACGAAACATTTAAATTACATATTATTTCTAAAATATTATTTTAGAACTGAAAAATAGGTCCTCTTTTCACATATTTGAAATGTAATATTAAAAAAACTTATTTAATGCCAAACGTTTTAAACGTTCAAATTACTAACGTACTTTATTTTACATGAATATAGTTTTATAGTATTCATTTTTAAGATATATTAAAAAATATTAAAACCAATAAATAAAATGTTGAAATGAAATACAATAAAAAATATAATTTTTTTTCAAAGAATGTATTTTTTATTTTTATTACTTTATGTATTAAATTTCTTTTTTTTGTTTTGTAATTAAAACAACAAATTATATAAGTTTTTTATTCAAATTAAAAAAAAACCGAAAAAACCGGTTGACGGGTTTTTTCTGCAAAAACCGAAACCGGTTTTTTTAAAATTCGATTTTTCGAGGAAAACCGAAACCGGTTTTTACAAAAGGCCGGTTTTTTGAATACTCTACTTATGACCAAAATTAACATCCAGTATAAAGCAGACGAATGGAGACTTTTTATTGACAGCTCCAAAACAAATTTAAAGGCAGTACTGCTTTATCAAGACAGCTCAAAACCGTCGGTACCAAATGCAAACAGCACTGAAACAAAAGAAAACTACGAAGTATTGGAAAAAATTCTACAAAACGTTCAATACAACAATTGGAAAATTTGTTGTGATTGTTTCAATTCTTTGTGGTTTGCAAGCTGGCTACATCAAACATATGTGTTTTATATATGATTGAGACTCAAGAAATAAAGGCGACCAGTATTCAAATCACACATGGCAAGAAAGAGAATTAAGCAAACACGCAAATAGCAATGTCATTCAAAAGCCTTTAGTACCGAAGGACAAAGTTTTTTTGCCACCTTTACACATCAAGCTCGGTATTGTTAAAAGCTTCTTAAAAACCGTGGCAAAGCGAGAAGAAGTTAAGATAGCTTTGGCTCAAAATTTTCCTCGTCTCAGTGAAATAAGGTAACGCCCTTCAGGCATTGTAAATGGCGCAGATATACGAAAATTGTTAAAAACTCAGGCATTCGATGACGTTTGAAATGATGATGAATTGATAGCTTGGCGCTCAATTAAAGAATTTTTACAGGTCTTTCTGAAAAAAATAGATCTGAAAGCTATCAGAGACCCGTACAGACAATGATGGCTTTGTTCTCTAAAATTAGTGTCAACATGTCCTTAAAAATTCACTTTTTGCACCATCAGCTTGACTATTTTGGTAGGCAGTTAGCTACTGAGTCAGACGAACAAGGTGAACGCTACCACCAAATTGCTATTGCATTTGAAATACGGTAAAATCTTTACTTCTATTGATGACATGTCTTAGTGAAATAAATTACAGATACCGAGGGAAGAAGTCGCCTGACTTTTTTCTAGCGGAAATTTGTTGGTGGAGTATAAACTATAATGGAGCTAATTTAGAGAGTGAAGCAGAAATCGATTCGGCCTCGAAAGATGAGAGTGACGATTCCCAGAATTCACAGCTTCCATTCACATCAAAAAAACGTCAAACCATATAGTTTCAAATATTTTTATTGGTTCCAGTGAACAAAATGGCAACTCTGAGTTTGTTATTGCAATAAAACTTTTTAAACATATTTTTTTAATAAAACTTGCAAATATTTACACTTTAAATAGATTTTTTTACGCGATATTCTCATGCGTTACCTTGTAATGATAGCTTTTTGCCTTTTTTATTATTTGCAAGCATAAAGTAATAAGTTACTCATTATTGATTACGTAATATATGATTTATAAATGTAAAGTAATAATTGAAATATATATATATATATATATATGCGTCGATAGCTCAGTGGGTAGAGTTCTTGGCTGCCAACCAGATTTCCTTGGTTCGATTCCCATCTTGACCAGATTATTTTTAATCACAAATATTTTAAATCAAATATTTGTAATAATTTTTTTTAATAAAAATTCCTCTTTTTTAAAAATCTATTTTTAGACACATTACTTTTTCCATTTACGTAACCATATAACTAACCCCTTGCATTATCACCTCGAAAGTAATGGGTATATACATTACTTTGAGGCTCATCGCCTATAAAATTCATCAATGAAGTAAGGTGTAAAGTAATCCATCGGCCCCTATGGCTATGCATTACTTTACCCATTATTTGGTAATGTGTGGTTTTGCTGGGAACTATATGAAAATCAACTTTTAAATACACATTAAATTGACTATTTGTTACAATTAATTATTGAAAATATAAATAATTTGATATTAAGAATATTTGTAGCAATCATTTCTAACTTCACGCTTAAGTAAATAGCTAAGGCAAATGAAAGGTGTATCTGATCAATTAATTTTCTATAACTATTTTTGTATAGGAACTATTGAAGGTTCAATTACAAAACTTACTCCCTCTATTACTTAGTAATGTCTTTTTTTTCTGGGTAAAAAGTCTTTAATGTATTTTCATTACTTAAAGTAAGCAAGAAAAAAAATCGACAATTTCCTTATGTATCAATTGATTTCATTTCCATTTCCTATAGAAATCTTTTAATTTATCTTCTATCTGAAGTTCATCAATAACCTAAACAATATTAACTTTTCTTCTTTGAAATCGAATCATTACATAAAAACATCCTAAAGCACCTTTGTGTTAATTTCTAAAGCACACACGTTGGGGTACATTAACACCTTTTCTATCAATAAAATTTCTTTCAAAACTATATAAAATTTCTTTCAAAACTATATAACTACAGAAAATTTGAACGCTTTTGTATCAGGGATAGAAAGTTAAGCACTTTGGTGGTCAGAAAGTATGTATTGTCAAATACATCACAAAAAAGGTACATGGTTTTTATTGCAGCTTGATCTTACTTTTGAACATTTTTACAAAATAAAGTTGTTACACGAGTTAAATTGATATGGTAGTAGCAAGGACTATGAAACTTTACAGGATTTACAGAGTTAAAATCATCGAGCCAACAAACCACAAAGCCAATCATAAAAACAAGGACCGTATAAGCCAGGATGTACAAACAAGGACCGTATATACCAGGATATACAAAATGCCATATTTTTAGCTTCCAGTTTAGCCATGATGCCATGCTGCCATGATGCCAACACCATGAAAATTGGAAGCTAAAGATATGGCATTTTGTACATCCTGGTTTATACGGTCGTTGATAAAAATACCTCATACAACAAGTTTTTAATACAATTATTTTATTCATTATAGTGGGTCGAAAATGTATTTATGATATTTTTTTGTTTATTTTATTATTTTTTTTTTTTTTTTGTTTTTTAAATCGAAAAAAATACTTTTCAATCAAAATTTCTAATAAAATCGCTGCGTTGAACTTGATGGCTCGATGATTTTATCGATGCTTTTAACAAGGACGGTATTAAATTCAGGATATACAAAAAGCCATTTTTTATCCATGCTGCCAACACCATGAAATTTTCATTCATTTTGTACATCCTGTACGTCGGTATTAATTCTGTACGTCGGTATTAAACTCAGGATGTAGAAAATACCATTTTTTTCGTGTTGGCATAATGGCAGCATGCCTAAAAAAATTGTCATTTTGTAAATCTTGAGTTTAATACCGTCTTTGGTTTTATAGTCCTTGGTGGTAGTTCGCATTTTAGAGATATTGCAAAAGGAGGAATTTTTCTCCCTCCCGTTTACAAACAGCCAAAAAATAATTAGTACCAATTACTTTTTGGACATCGGGAACAAGAGTAATTAAGCAAGTAAATAGGCTGGTAAGTAGTTGATACCATGTTTTTGCTGGGTTCTATATATAAAAGGAAAATATGACTGACTCATCGCCCAGCTCAAACCGCTGTATCTAGACCACTGAAATATGGCACTCTGAGAGCAACCGAATTTATCTCCAGCTGAATAATTTGTTTGGAGCAACAAATTAAAATTTACTGTTTAAACCGAAATTTCATTGTTTTAAGGGAACTCTGTTACCACAAACAAATATATCAATGGTTCCAGCCAAACCATTCGGTTGGCAAAAAAAAAATCGGTTTTCACAATGAACACGTAAAAACATCAGTTAGGACATAATTTTTTAAAATTCTTTATTCTTCTTAAAAAACGGCAAAAGTTTCCCATTTGGCTAAATAATAAATTTTTATTAAAGCAATTACTTGATCACTCTACAAGCGAAAAGAATGTAAAGGCAAAATTTCGTACATTTGAAAAATTTAAAACAAAAAAAAAATATAAGAAATGCAAAAAAATATATTTACGCTCTGGCACACATCTGATATAATAACAAAGGCAGGTAAGGGTCTCTACTTGCAAAATAAGTCACAATTTTTTCCTCCAGGACTGAGAGACACTGTCAGAATACGTTTTACGAACATCCTGTTTTTTTCAAAGTTGGGGATCTAAAACTTGAACAGCAGCGAAGTAACGGATATTTAAGCTATTCATTATAAAGTGCTAGCCAATCTTGAAAATAGTTCCCTGAAGGTTCTTTAGCTGATGTTGAATGAATATAATTTTTTTCCACATGATAAAATAATTGACAAAAAGAATGTCAATGAAAACAAATAACCGTTGTGTGATTTAAGATTTGTATTTAATAAATAAAGGGTGTCCCAAGAAGAACGCAATTTTTAAATCTGGTAACATTCGAAGTGTCATTGTTTGACATTTGAACAATTGTTATTGTTTGCTAGTAGAAGGTTAGTAAAAATGGAGCGCTACACGAATGAACAACGCATTCTCATTGTGAAATTGTTTTACCAAAATGGTGAAAGTTTTGCGGCTACAGTTCGCAAATTGCGATCAATTTGGGGTCACAATAATGCTCCAAAAGAGTCAACTGTAAAGAGATTAATGGATAAATTTGCCGAAACTGGGTCTGTTAGTGATGTAAAGACAACAACGCGCCATCGACCAGGTTGATCGACCGAAAATGTCGCAGCTGTACGTGATGATGTCGCTCAAACTCCATCCACCTCAATTCGACACCGAGCTCAGCAAATTGGTGTCTCCAAATCCACTTTGCAGCGAATTTTGACGAAAGATTTGCATCTTCATGCATACAAAGTTCAATTGACTCAGGAACTGAAGCCAGCTGACCATGGACAGCGAAGGGAGTTCGTTAATTGGGTATTGGAGAGACAACATGAAAATGCTGATTTTGCCGATAAAATCATCTTCAGTGACGAGGCCCATTTTCATCTTGATGGCTTCGTCAATAGGCATAATTGTCGCATTTGGGGTGAGGAAAATTCTCGAGTGATTCACGAGAAGCAAATGCATCCTCAACGTGTCACTGTGTGGTGTGATTTTTGGGCTGGAGGAATCATTGGACCTTTTTTTTATGAAAATGAGGCAGGTCAAGCGCAAACAATCAATGGTGTTCGGTATCGTGAAATGATAACCAGTTTTTCTTGCCTAGAATTGAAGAAATTAATGTGGAGGGCATGTGGTTCCAACAACACGGCGCCACATGTCATACAGCCAGAGAAACAATTCAATTGCTGCATCAGTCATTTCCCGGTCGTGTTGTATTTCGCGTTTTGGAGATCAGAATTGGCCGCCTAGATCGTGCGATTTAACACCATTCGATTTTTTTCTTTGGGGTTTTTTGAAGTCGATGGTTTACGCGAATAAGCCGACGACGACTCAAGCCTTAAAAGAGGAAATTGGACGCTGCATTAATGAAATACCGCAGCATTCATGCAAAACGGTCATTGAAAATTTCATTAAATGATCGCGTGCATGCCAGCAAAGCCGCGGCGGCCATCTGCACGATATATTGTTCCATACATAACCTCATTCTGTCTACTTTACGATATAATAAAGTTTCACGATTTTTTTTAAATATCTGTGTTTTATTTAAAATTTGAAAATTGCGTTCTTCTTGGGACACCAACAACAAATATAGTATTAACAGTTTCAAGTTAATTTTGTTTACAAACAGATATGTTTACAAGCATAAAAATAAATAAACAATTGAATGTCACGCTAGAAAAAGGGCATGAAATACATTTTAAAACTTTAAAAAATAAATTAAAATTTTTATTAAATTTTTTAGCCAATTTATTAAAACTGATCAAGTTATACCCTTGTACAAAATTACATCAAGAAGTACATCTTCTTGAACTGAAATGTGGAATATTCGAACTAATTGTTCCATTTTTTTCTACATATTTTATAGATATCAGAAACAAATATAAGACTTTTCAATCTGCCCTAAAGAAGACAAGGGTTCAACTAATCCTAAAAATCTTCGTGATTTAGTTTACTATCAAATAAAAGGTAGTTAAATTTTAAGGGCCGATGTTGAATGTGAACCACACCTAAACGTCAAGTTTTTTTCTGCATTTCATTTGACATTTCTCAATTTCAGACTAACTCAATTTGAACCATGGAAATATACACAATCGAGCAACGCGTTAAAGTTATTCAGGCTTATTATGAAAATGGGCGTTCAAATCAAAATGCATATCTTGCACTTCGAGATTTTTTCGGTCAATTTAAACGTCCAAAAGTGCGTACAATTGGAAAAATAGTGCAAAAATTTGAGCAAACCGGGTATGTAGGAGATGTGAAAACACCAGTGCATGCTCGTACAGCTCGTACTGTAGGAAATATTGCTGCTGTTCGTGATAGTGTGAAGAGCCGTCCACCTCAACTCGTCGTTGTGCCCAAAAATTGAACTTCTCACGCTCGTCGTTGATGAACATTATGCATAAAGACTTGCATTTACACGCTTACAAGGTGCAATTGACTCAAGAACTAAAGCCTCTTAACCATTCCAAACGTCGTCAATGGTCGGAATGGTGGCAAGAAATGGCAACAGTGGATGATCAATTTTCGAAGAAAATTATCTTCAGTGATGAGGCACATTTTCACCTCAGTGGATTCGTCAATAAGCAGAATTGCCGCATGTAGGAGATGTGAAAACACCAGTGCATGCTCGTACAGCTCGTACTGTAGGAAATATTGCTGCTGTTCGTGATAGTGTGAAGAGCAGTCCACCTCAACTCGTCGTTGTGCCCAAAAATTGAACTTCTCACGCTCGTCGTTGATGAACATTATGCATAAAGACTTGCATTTACACGCTTACAAGGTGCAATTGACTCAAGAACTAAAGCCTCTTAACCATTCCAAACGTCGTCAATGGTCGGAATGGTGCCAAGAAATGGCAACAGTGGATGATCAATTTTCGAAGAAAATTATCTTCAGTGATGAGGCACATTTTCACCTCAGTGGATTCGTCAATAAGCAGAATTGCCGCATTTGGGCGTATGATAATCCAAGAGTGATTGTCGAAAAATCAATGCACCTACAAAGAGTGACTGTTTGTTGCGGTTTATGGGCTGGCGGCATCATCGGCCCGTATTTTTTCCAAAATGAGGCCGGACAGGCAGTTACTGTGAATGGTGTTCGATATAGTGAGATGATAACGAACTTTTTATATGCACGATATGTGGTTTCAATAGGACGGTGCCACTTGCCACACAGCTAACGAAACAATGGCTCTTTTGCGCGACAAATTCAATGGCCGTGTTATCTCACGTGGTGGCGTTGTCAATTGGCCGCCAAGATCATGTGATTTGACACCGTTGGACTTCTTTCTTTGGGGTTATTTAAAAGAAAAGGTGTACGTCGATAGGCCAGCAACAATTCAGGAGCTAAAGGATGAGATAATTTGGCACATTAACGGCATAGAACCTCAATTATGCCTCAGCGTCATCGAGAATTTGAACCATCGGATGGGGGTGTGCCGCCGAGGTCGCGGCAACCATTTGGCCGATATTTTGTTCCATACATAATTGAACCATACCATTTTATCATAATAAAAGGAAATGACAATAATTTCCTAAATAATTTGTGTTTTATTCAAAACCAACATCGGCCCTTAAAATTTAACCACCCTTTATTAATAAAGCTTTTGAACAATAGTATAGTGTTGTTTTCTAAAAGTTGGATTCTATTCCCTTATTCGAGCTATGCATTCAACTGTTAAAATTATTAAAAAAACAATAACAATAAAAAATATTTTATATTTATATTTTATTTTATATGATATTGTAAGAAGAATTTCCAGAAATTTCAACTAGAAATTTCTTCACACGAATTTTGACAGCTGGAAAAATCTAGTGTCGTAATAAACTAGAAATAACTAGAATACCTGTAACGTAGCAAACTACACCCTTGCTGCTACGAACATATTTTATATTTTCGTACTCTATAAAACAGTATTAGTTGTGTGGGTGTCATACACTTATTTTCTCACAGCATACTACCATTGGTTAGTGTGGTTGTGATACCCACCATATTTTTAAGATTCTATTTGCTACTGCATAACTAAGCTTGCAATTCTCATTTAGTTGGTAATTTAAATTATACTTAATGTTCAATGTAAGATCGAAAGGCAAGCTTAGTAGTGGGCTTCATACATGTATAACTTGTGTGTTTTATTTGTTCCTTGGCTCAGGGAACAAATATTTCAGGGCGATCGACTCCGGTTGCTCTTAATTAATTCATTTACACAGCGGTCTTGGAATGTCTGTTCCACGCAGCGGCTTCGGCTGTCTGTTCCGCACAGCGGTCTTCGGACTGTCTGTTCCACACAGCGGCCTCCGGGCTGTCTGTTTCACACAGCGGCTTCGGCTTTCTGTTCCACACAGCGGTCTTCGGACTGTCTGTTCCACAGAGCGGCTTCGGCTGTCTGTTCCGCACAGCGGTCTTCGGACTGTCTGTTACACACAGCGGCTTCGGCTATCTGTTCCACACTGCGGTCTTCGGACTGTCTGTTCCACACAGCGGCTTCGGCTGTCTGTTCCACACTGCGGTCTTCGGACTGTCTGTTCCACACAGCGGCCTCCGGGCTGTCTGTTCCGTAACCGACTCCTGCTGATTTTATTGTGCCGAACACTGCCAACCCGACACCTGCCGAGTGTGCTGTACCGATCGCTGCCAAACCGACACCTGCCAATTGTGCTGTACCGATCGCCGCCAACCGACCCGAAGCCAATCAATTGGGTTGCACCGAGTCTTACCGAGCCAACCACTCCCGAATAAGTACCACCTAGCCGAATCGCCACCGAGAAGACCAACGAACCACGACCGCCGAATACACCAACCCGATCTTCCCCGAAATAGGCACAACCGCTAGCAGCGTGCGAATCCTGCCGAAATCGACAACGCCGACGACTGCCGAAGACCAACGAACTATCCCTGCCGAAAAGTCGTGCGATTGCCGTCCTATTTCGTATAGCCAGCGAGAGTGTGAGTAGTAAAGAAAATCCGAACGAATCCGAGTGAAGAAGAGAGCGTATTGCCAAGCGTATCTATAAGAAATTATTGTAACATATATTTTGAAAACCAAATAAAGATCTGAATATATTTGTTTCACCCCCTGAAAGGGTAAAATAACTGTGTTTTCACTACTTAAGGTTTTGAGGGTCCTCAAGTATACCCTGGACACGACTGATCTACCTCAGCCATGACAAAATCCCCGTTACATACCTGACTACTCCTATAAATACTGGTACTTGGTGACGCAGTAGTTCAGTTGATAAGAAAAACGCAGAGTGTGAACAACTAAAGTGTGGCTAACATTTAGTCTATATACATCGTGTAAATAAAGTGTGCTATGAAAGTGATTTTCTGTAATTTTTAGTGACTGTTGTAAATAAATATAACTATAAATAATTTCAAACAGTGTTTATTATTTGCAATATAGAAAGAACCCGATTTATTTAAAAGGTAAATAAATCAACGATTTTATAAAGGGTAAAATCGTAACAATTGGTGTCAGTAGTGGGATTGTAAAATAATAAGCAGTTATGAAATTGGAGGAACTTAAGAAGGAATTGAGCAAACTGGCGCTACCGATAGCAGGAAATAAGGTTGAATTGCAAAAGAGGCTCATAGAGGATTTTGAGCGGCATTGACATTGCAACGTACGAATGTGATGAAAAAGAAGAAATGGAGGTTAGTATCCGTAAAGCAGAAGCTAACATGGAGTTAAGCACAATGTTGGCCGCTATGATGGAAAACAACAAGAAATCGTTAGAAACTTCTAGAGCAGACAACGAAAAATTGTTAGCTAAGCTTCAGGAAACTTCTAAGACAGAAACTGCTAAATAAAAAGGAAATGAAACTGCTAGAAACTTCTAGAGCAGACAACATGAAAATGTTAGAAGCTTCGAGAGCAGACAACGAGAAACTGTTAGCTAAAATGGAAACGAAACTGCTAGAAACATCGAGAGCAGACAACGAGAAATTGTTAGCTAAGGTGGAAGAAAAGCTTCAAGAATCTTCTAGAGCCACTAATGAGAAAATGGATAGATTTGACAAGAAGTTGTCTGACTTAGAGAACGGCGTGGAAATACAAGCGAAAGATGTTGACAGAAAACTACAAGATCTAGAAAATAAAGTAAATAATGTCCAATGTCAAGAGGGTCCAGTACGAATTATTCAGGAAAGATGTGGTTTTTAAGATCCAGTTTGAGACAGTCGCCGCCAGTAATATGTGGAACATCGAAGAAAAAGCTATAGAGTTGATTCTGGCCTTAAAAGGAAACGCTGCAGAAATTCTAGAAAGTGTGCCAATCACCTGCAGAAATAATTATGACGACATAATGGTGGCACTGCAGCGAAAGTATGGTGGCGAACACAAAAAAGAAATATACCGAATGGAACTAAGAGGTAGACTACAGAAAGCAAATGAGTCATTGCAAGATTTTGCGACAGAAATTGAGCGGTTAGTGCAGCTGACTTACCCGGGAGAAAATCATCCATTCTTAAATCAGTTCAAAATTGAAGCATTTGTGAATGGAATTCGGGATTCTGATGTGAGACATGCGGTGTGTTCTACGCAGAAATCGACTTTTGCTGAAACTGTCTCATTCGCGCTGGCACAAGAGACTGCGAAGGTGATTTCCAAGCAACAAATATTTGATGTACGAAACCTTGAAGTAACTGCTGAAAAAGAGGAAGATATTACCGCCAAGTTTATAGAAGCAGTTAAAGAGGCAGTTATGCAGGCATTAGGGAGAAAGCAAGTTAAGTCCGAATGCTATAACTGCGGAAGAGTGGGACATTTTCATAGGAACTGCCAAGCACCAAGAAAAAGCTTCCGGCCGGTTAATCAATTAGCACAGGAGTCACCGTTAAAACCAAAAAGAGCTAGCACTACGGGACACGATCCAGCTCATACAAGCGAATGCCCCACAATCTCCATATCAGTGATACAGCAGGGAAAAGCAATCTTACTGCTTTCGGATATATCAACACACATTTGCACTATAGACACGGGAGCATCAGACCCGATTAGTTAAGGAGGCAATTGAACCATTATATGGGATGAGACTGCGCACAGCTACTGGTGAGACTGGTACTATCTATGGCAAAGTAAATGTAAAACTAACGATTTCCAACATAAGCGCCAATCATGTTTTTATTGTTGCCGATATTGTGGACGAAGTAATCATTGGTGCAGATTTCATGATTAGTCACGGCATTAATCTGCATATGGGGCAAAAAGTTATGATTTGGCGGAATGTTGAAATATATGAGCGCAAGGCTCAAGTAATAAATCCGGTTATCATTGAGCACAGCAAGGGTAGGAAACATGGCAAGCACAGTTCAAAGGCTGAAAGAAAAGACCGTATCGTGGACATTCGACAAAGGCATATCGAGCCGAGTGAAGCCTGGTCAGCGGCGCAACGGAGTGACCCCATGTTAGCGAAGATTATATCAGCCAAAGAAGAAAACAGAAGGCCTACCCGCGAGCAGATATCAGCTGAAAGTCCGCTGATGAAAGCATATTTGGCCCAGTGGAATAGCCTACAAGTGTTAAATGGTTGCTTATACCGTACATGGGAAAGTGCCGACGGCAAAAATGTGGCCAATTTAATTGTGATGCCGGCATCTAGAATAAACGAGGTATTGAGGGAGTTCCATGACCCAGTGGTGTCACAAAAACCATAGAGAAGTTAAAACAACGGTTTTACTGGGTCGGCTTTCAACAAGCTGTAGGCGATTGGATAGCAAATTGCGCGCAATGTATCGCAGCCAAAGGACCAGTAAGAAGAAGTCGTGGACAGCTTCAGGAGTGCAAATCGACCGCTCGACCGAAAACTTGCAAGAACAATCTTTGGAACGGAACTCAAATTGCCTGGCGATTCGAAACTTGGTGCTAAGCCCGCCGCAACAGACAGTGAAAACGACAACGCTTCCCGGGAACAAGAAGACCTTAACGAGCTTCAAGAGTTTGTTCGCAAGCGATTTTAAATAGTCAGCGATAAAATGAGGGCGAGGTACGATAGGGCAGAAAATTCTGAAGGATTTAATGAGGGTCAGCTGGTTTTGCTGTTTAACCCGCAACGAAAGAAAGGATTATCTCCCAAACTACAAACGCATTGGGACGGACCCTATAGAGTAATTAAAAGGTTGAATGATGTGGTATACAGAAAGATCAGAGCCCAAGGTCCAAAATGAAAGGTGTTCATCTAGAACAACTAGCCAATTATGGAAAAGGAATAGCTACGTCTGTTCGGGACGAACAGGCTTAAGTGGGCGGCAGTGTTACAAGAAATTTCTACAACTAGAAATTTCTTCACACGAATTTTGACAGCTGAAAAAATCTAGTGTCGTAATAAACTGGAAATAACTAGTATACCTGACTACTCATATAAATCCTGGTACTTGGTGACGCAGTAGTTCAGTTGATAAGTAAAACGCAGAGTGTGAAGAACTAAAGTGTGGCTAAAGTTTAGTCTATATACATCGTGTAAATAAAGTGTGCTATTAAAGTGTTTTTCTGTAATTTTTAGTGACTGTAGAGCTATAAATAATATCAAACAGTGTTAATTATTTGCAATATAGAAAGAACTCGATTTATTATAAAGGTAAATAAATCAACGATTTTATAAAGGGTAAAATCGTAACAATATGTTACTTTTTTCAAAGAATTTGTGGTAAACGTATTTAAACGTCGTTAAAGATATAAAAATATGTAGTAATAAGGAAGGTACTTCAAGTTAAACACACTTGAAAATAAAACATTTTAAATTGTTTTGGGTTCAAAAATCTGTCCTTCATTAAAATAATAAATTTTTATAGCATTTAACCCAAAGGAGAGTATTATATTCATGATATTATAGTTTTTTATATAAAAGCAATGAAGTTGTCTGAACCTTGTCCAAATCACTTTAACAAAAGTGTCAAACAATCTATTGAAAAAGCAATTTTTAGTTCACATTGTGAAGAAACATTTCATGAGTTTACTAATAAAATTACATTATTTTTATTTCAATAAAAATTTCTCTATGTATGCAAATGTGGTATCGCTGGAAATCGAGCTTTAAAAGCTTTTTTTAAATTTATCGGTTATAAGTTGTTAGTTTATATGGAGTGCAATGACTTCCGGAATTGCATTTGTATTTTTTATTTTGATATTTCTCTCGAAGCCATTTTTGGAAGAAACTTGGCAATCCTGTCTTAAGATAGGAGTTAGGTATGTCAAACTTCTCTCTTTCGAGAAAACATTATTGTTATGTAGTTTTTATTTCGATTGGAAATTGACGATTTTCTCTCCACTATTTAATCTCCTTAATAACGTGGTGGCCGAGAAAGTGAGAATTACTTTCTCTATCACATATAAATCGGAGTGTTTAGCGTGGAATACATTCATTCCAAGTAAATAAGAGAATATATAAAAACTAATGAATTTTTATGTATGACATGTGGCATGATGTATAAAGAATTTACGAGGGATTAAACAAAAGTTATGAAAAATGCTTTACTTTGTTACCCAGCAAAAATGACATAACTTATATAAAGCAAAATTTACTGTTTTAAAAAAGTAATAAATCCCCAGCAAAATTTTCTGTTGCAAAAAATTGTATACAGAACAACCACTTTTACTATTGTCGGTTCTAAAATCAAAGATTTTCTATCGCACCAAAGTTAAATATAATTTCCTAAAACCAGTTTTGGAAACAGTTCTACAACTGCACTCAATTTAGAAAGTATATAAATTTACAAAAATAATCCGTTTTATTGAATAAAATAAAAGTTAGTTATTGAGTGAACTCCAATAAAAGCGTTTCAATACACTACAGTTACAGTTAAGTAAACTTACCCTACAAACAAAAGTATTCTCAGGACACTCAAATGATAAACCAAATTTACGGTCTCATGTTGGTTTTTTATAGTATTTTTAAAACGTTACAAAAACCAAAATAAAGTAGTTTTAAAGTGTCATGCCTTTGTTTTTAAAACGTTTCCAAAATATTGGAAAACCCAAAAGTATTATGTCCTTAAAGAGCATTTAACACAAAAATTGAGTGCCTTCGTAAAATTTTAAATACAAAATGTGGAATAATTTGGCAGTACTCTAAACAAAAGTGCCGACCAACCCATTTCCGAAATACAAAGAAAATCGCATGTTTTTAATACCAATTCCAAATAATATTCCATTATTTTGAGCGCCCCGGTAGGCTAGTTGGTAGCGTGCTAGCTTATCAGTGCGGGGGTCGTGGGTTCAATTTCCACCAGAGGCTCGGGTCTGTTTTCGCTACAACGAGCCGAAGGCCTTTGTTGCTAGTGCTCGGTTAGGGTATTAACATATAATTTGTAATTATATGATTAATAAATAAAATAAATAATATTCCATTAATATATCCCTTCAATAAGAACAGCAAATATTCTCTTGGGAAACTTTTACACACTTCTGATCAAGAGTGGTTTATTGTTTTGTAAATATTTATGGATTTCGAATTACATCTGTTCATCCTTACAATATATGTAATGTACAAAATATGGTGACATAAATTTTTAAGAAAACTAATCATTTTTATGACTATCCAATCTCATCCAAGGTAATAGGAATACATAATGTTAAAAACAACATTGAAATAGGTATACATATGATGGAAGTTAAATGCATTCTTACAATATTTTATAATCAATTGCTATTTTTCTTTTACATATATAATTGCAATATAACATTAAATAAGTAGTAAAAATTATTTTTATTACTAACATATACGAGGATGGGTCAATAAGTCCGTGATTTTTTGAATGAAACACATTTTTTTTGCACAAAAAAAAATTATTTTCCAACGTTTCTCCAATTTTTGTATCCTTTCCAAAAAATAGGATTTTTCGAGGTCCATAAAAAAGGCATTTATTTGATCAATAATTTCATCCACCGAGCCATTTCTTTAGGTTTGGAAATAGGAAGTAGTTACTGGGGGCTAAATCCGGAGAATAAGGCGAATGGGGCGCAATACGTAGTCCACTTTATGGGTTTTTGCCAAGGAAACTAAGCTGTCACACGATTCCGTTGTGGTCGTTTGTGAGCAAACGCGGCAGCTATTTGCAGAAAACTTTCTCATACCCAAGTGATGGTTCAAAATTTAAACCACTGAGCCATGTGAGATGCCTATGTCTTCCACAATCTATCAAACATTGAATCTCTGATCGACCAACACCATATTGTAAATTTTTTCAATTGTTTTGGGTATCTTCCGTGCTTATAAGGCCACAACTAAAGTCTGAAAACCACTTTTTTACC